>JAOWBW010000435.1:887153-1037241 GCA_026119855.1 Campanula takesimana | reverse complement strand
ATGTAGTCTTTATTGTCCCATTATCCCTCTTGCTTCAAATGACTTCATTTCCTAACGAATGTTCGTTCTTCATACAGGATAGTGCCGGTAGGTTTATGTTGGGGTATGCCCACACATCTCAGTTTTAATGTAATAGGATTATTAGATTTGATTGATCCATCACCTAAGTTTTATTTCATGGACTTTAGACCCACATGTAAGAAGTATTTTATACTTCATTTTTTAAGTTGTCCATTGTTATAGAATAGGCTTAGAAATAGGGCAAGAAGATCAAGTTTCAAGAAAAATCACTCAGTGAGTTTGAGCCGCGCTTATGCGCCTCTGCGCCAAGCGCCCACGCGCCTTCCACATTCGCGCCATGCGCTATTTAGAGCGCGCGCATAAGGCTCTCTTCATAAGCTATGTTACGCGCCTCTGCGCCCTTGATTTAAGCGCACGCTTCTGTGCGCCTCTTGGCTCAATGCGCCTCTTGGCTCAAACGCGCCTCAAAGGTTTATTCAAACTCAGTGATTTATTGAAGACTCGAAGACTTGAAGAGAATTCAAATTACGCCAATGATCCATCGGTGGTTAAAAGATGCATATGCGCCTAATCTGTTGACACGTGTCCATAACGGTCACATTTATGTTGAGTGTCAAAATGGCCATAATATATGCATGCTCCAATCAACGAGCGACAGCTCATCTTATCCACAAGGATTCCAACGGCTAGTTTTTTGAAGTTCACTATAAATACCCCATAACTTCAACATTTTGAAGTTGCTGAGTTTTGCTAAGAATTTCAAGAATTTCTCTCTCAAAGCATTTGTTGAAGATTTGAAGATTGCCTTCGTTTTTCCAGATTTCTCAAGAACATCTTCATACCTTCATCCTTAGCCCAGATCTTCAAGCCTTAACACTTTAGTTTCATGTGCTCTCCATCTCAAAGATCTAAAGAGCCTTGATACTAAGAACACACACGCACCTCTTTAAGATTAATCATTTAGATTTTCTTTAAGAGATACACCGGTTATTGTTTTGGATTTGTTCTTTCATAGTAATAGATCTTGAGTTAGTGTATAAGCTCAAACATTGTAATTTGTAACACTCACTCATTATATAAGATCTCGATTAGAAATCCAAGACTAACCATCTTGGTAGAGGACGTAGATCTTTCATTGATCGAACCTCTCCAAATAGCTTGTGTTATTATCTTGTTATTTCTTTCAAGTTATTATTTTCACTCACTACTTGCTTGTTTACTCATTGTAGATTGTTTGAACTGAATTGTGTTGTGTTTGTTATATCATTTGCCTTAGTTCCTTATTTCACTCACTTTGAGCCAAATACTTAGTGTGTGTGTTGCGCTCCCTTTATCACTTTGCGCCTATTTTCATTACTAAATTCCGCTGTGCATTTCACTCACTCACTTAGGCGCATTTCATAACGCTTACTTGATAAAGTGCGCATTCGCAATTGAGTTTTTCAAGGGTACGAAAAGAATTTTAAAACAGCTATTCACCCCCCCTCTAGCTATTTTTTCATACCCTTGTTGCCCTTTGGGACCAACAAGTGGTATCAGAGCAAACACCTTTATAAAACATTTTTCGTTTTTCAAGCTTAACAGCTTGGGTGCCGATTCTAAATGGCAAACTCAAAACCTATGGCAACTGCAAACTACACTCACGTCCCGATCTTTGATGAAGATCATTTTGACGTATGGAAATTCAGCATATGGACTCATCTCAACTCAATCGATGAAAGGCTCCATGACACCGTCGTTTATGGACCTTATTTCCGATGAAGGCGAATCCAAATCCACGCACCAACGCTGCCCAACCTACAATTCTCAAACCAAGGGAAGAATGGACCGAGGAAGAAATTAGAAGAGTTGCAAATGATGGGAAAGCAAGAAACATTCTTCTAAGCACTCTAAGCACGGCGATGAAACAACAAGTCATGCATTGTGCTACTGCAAATAAGCTATGGGATGCTATTGAAGAGCATATTGAAGGAGACACCGTTTGCAAGGAGAACAAGAAATACGAAGTACAAAAGAGATTCAACAATTTCTCTCAACTCCCCGGTGAAAACTTGAGGCAAACCTATGAACGCTACTGTGAAATTATCAATCTATGTATTTCACTTGGCATGAAGTTTACCAACAAAGATTTGAATGTAAATTTTCTACAAGCTTTTTGGATCAAGATACCTACATAAATCTAGCGCTCTTGAAGACGCTGGAACTTTAGATGTTTGGACTTTAAGGAAACCTATATGCAAATCTCAAAGTTTACGAACTCAAACTTCAACGAATCAGCGAAACTGAAGGA
Organism: Campanula takesimana; assembly: GCA_026119855.1. Classification (NCBI taxonomy): domain Eukaryota; kingdom Viridiplantae; phylum Streptophyta; class Magnoliopsida; order Asterales; family Campanulaceae; genus Campanula; species Campanula takesimana. The sequence continues at coordinate 1,034,930 of JAOWBW010000435.1, read as the reverse complement.
AAGTCAAAATCTATGGCTATGATGGCGCACAGAGAAGCTGCGCCTACACCTGCGCCTACTCCTGCGCCTGTACAAGATGAGAAAAGCTCCGATCCCAAAATTTCTACTTCTGAGCTATTAGACATGGATGATGAAGACTTCGCTTTATTTGTGAAGAAATTTCAAAAGTGCAGAAAATTCTCAAGACCCGGTTCAACCAACAAATTTCAAGGATCTACCAGCAAAGCTCCTCAAAAGTTTTCAAGGAGCAGTGATTCAAAAAGAAAGGAAGATCTTGTTTGTTTTAATTGCAGGAAACCCGGACATTTTGCATCAAGCTGCCCGATCCCAAATTTGAATATATGCAGAAGAAGAGCAGCCATACTCCCAAATTCACTCCCAAGTTCACTCGTCACAAGGGAATGGTTGCTGAAGAAGAAGCACAAGCAAATGAGCACAATACTTGGATTGAAACAGACTCCGATGAGAGCGATGAAGATTCCGATGATGGACTCGTTTGTTTGATGGCAAATGATGATGAAGTTGATGCTTATGATTCTGATGATGACTTCTCCAAGGATGTTCCCGATATGAATGCCTTGAATAAACCTATCAAGAAATCTGCAGGTTTCAAGAAGTGAAAAAGAAGAAAGGACCAACCATCAGCGAGCTCGTTGAACAAGGATTTCTCACTCGGCTCAAAACGATGGTGGATTGTTATTCTCTCGATGTGATCTAGGAGCAAGGAACAAATTGAGAAAAGGAGCATACATTAGACCACAGGTTGAACCAACTGCTCCAATCTCCAAAATCAATGATGAAGTGATTGCTGAACAAGAAAAATTGTTCAAGAAGGCTAAAAGGTAATCACTAGATTTGATAGTATGAAGGAAGATTTAGCACTATCATGTGATGAAATTTCCCAGCTTAAGACCGAGAAATCTCTACTAAAATCTGAACTCACCCTCCTTAAGGAGCAGATAAAGAGCATGACTCCTCTTACTGTTAAAAACACTTTTCTAACAGAACAGAACTCACTTCTTAAAGTTCAAAACGATGAATTGGTTGCTCAAATTACTGATCTTAAAAAGATTACAAATGAGTGGTCCAATTCTCGTGTCACTATGGAGAATATATTTGAGTCCCAAAAAGTCAGTGGTGATAAAAGTGGCTTGGGATTCTCATCAACTAGTGACAACTTTAAATGTGATGTCTGTGCTGAAAGAGATAGTGAATTTACCAACCAACAAACTTTTGAAATTCCCAAGGAAAAACATTCTAATTCAATGGGTAAAGGACAGGAAAAGTCAAGAGACAAACATTCCATTATGTCTACCCAACGAAGCAATTTGGGAAAGCTAATGGGAAAGGTATAGCTACAGATGAACCATCTCCTAGCAAAATCATTCTTGAAAATAGGCACGCTCCTTCTCCGAGTGCTCATTATGCGCCTAAGAGCCACGCGCCTCATCGCCGTGCGCCTCCTAGCCCTATGCGCCCTCCAAGAAAAAGCGCTCCAAAATTTCAAAAGAAAGATTTTGTTAAGTCTAGTTCATCTGACCCAAAGAAGAATGCCATCCCCAAGAAAAAGTAAAGAGTTTGTGAAAACTCACGTGATTGGTGGCTTTCATCATTGTTCCATTTGTGATTGTTCAGGACACAAGGCCGTGGAATGCCTTTTGCGATTCACTCCAATGCCAAAGGACGTAAAAATCCTAAGGTCAAGCAAGAGTGGGTTGTCAAAAGTTGCTAACCCTAGGACCCAAAAGGAATAAAGGGGACCTGCTTAAATGTCTATATTTCAGGTTCTTTGTTTCATGGCTGGATCTTCAAAAGCTAGAAATTATGAATGGATTCTCGATAGTGGGTGTTCAAGACACATGACTGGAGATGAATCCTTATTAGAAGATGTCCATGAAGAAAGAGGTCCCTCCGTAACATTTGGCGATAATAACAAAGGTCAAGTTGTAGCATATGGAAAGCTCAAGAAAGACAAAGTGTGCATTGAAAGAGTCTCACTCGTCGAAGGGCTCAAGCACAACTTATTATCCATATCTCAATTCTGCGACAAAGGATTAGAATGCCATTTCACTTCAACGCAATGTCTTATCAAGAATGGCAAAACTGGAGCTATCTTACTCACGGGATATCGTAAGACAAATATTTATATTATTGATTTCCATAGTATGAACTCTAGTACTAATCTTTGTTTTGTAGCAAAAAGTGTGAACGAAAATAGTTGGCTGTGGCACAAGCGCTTAAGTCACTTGAACTTCAAGTATCTATCTAAACTCAGCAGGAATAATCTTGTCAAAGGACTTCCCAAGGTTGCTGATCATCATGACCAAAAGTGCGCCGCATGTCAACTTGGCAAACAATCGAAGCAGTCATTTTCAAGCAAGTCTAATCCTTCAACTACAAGATGTTTGCAACTGCTTCACATTGATCTCTTTGGACCAGTTTCCACCGCAAGTATTAGAAGAAACAAGTATACTCTAGTTGTGGTGGATGATTACTCAAGATATACATGGGTAGAGATGATGATTACCAAAGATGATTGTTATGATATTCTCACTACCTTATTTTGACTGCTCCAAACCCAAAAAGAAGATGACATCATTAGTGTTCGATCCGACAATGGAACAGAATTCAAGAACAACGGTGTTGCTCGATATTGTGAAGATCATGGGATAGATCACAACTTTTCAACCGCCGGAGTCCCTCAACAAAATGGCGTTGTTGAACGAAAGAATAGAACGTTGATTGAAGCGGGAAAGACGATGATAGCTGAAGCTAAATTGCCTAAGTACTTTTGGGAAGAAGCTATCAACACTGCATGTTTTACTCAAAATCGTTCCCTCATCAACAAACTTCACAACAAAACTCCGTATGAACTTTGGCGTGGTAGAACTCCCAACATTGCATTCTTCAAGATCTTTGGTTGCAAATGTTATATCCTCTACAACGGAAACGAACATAGAGGTAAATTCGATGCCAAAGCCGACGAAGGTATTTTTGTTGGGTATGCCAAACACTCTAAAGCTTTTCGAGTTTTTAATAGAACTACATTAGTGATAGTTGAATCTGTACATGTTACATTTGATGAACATTCTCTCCTTGAGCCACATTTGGCTCCAAATGTTGCTGATGATTCTATTGAGCTAAATGATACAGGTGCACCTATTTATGTTGCGCCCACTCAAGATCAGAATCTATCAACACAAGGAAATCCTACATCAAATGCGCCTAATTCAATGTATAATGCGCCTGGTGAATCCTCTATTGCGCCTCACTCAAATGATGCGCCTCATGATTCCTCTCACGCGCCTATTTCTACTGCTGCATCTGGTGTAAACCCAAATTTCAATTCTGAGCCAGTTCAACCCCCAAATTTCAATGACTTTGAATCTGGTGAAGATGTACCAATTGAAGACCTTCAAGTTTCTACGACTCAACCTAACTTACCTCCTGAAATTCGTGAAGTTAGAGGTCACCCAATTGCTAATATCATCGGTGATCTACAAGTTGGTGTTCGTACTAGGAGAGCTACAAACTTTGATGCTTACACTGCTTTTATCTCTCAAATTGAACCAAAGAAGGCTGATGAAGCGCTCCAAGATCCTAATTGGGTTGTTGCAATGCAAGAAGAACTCAATCAATTTGAACGATGTAAGGTTTGGACTCTTGTTCCAAGACCAAATGATCAAGGAGTGATTGGTACGAAATGGGTGTTCAGGAACAAGATGGATGAGAATGGAACCATCACGAGAAACAAAGCAAGATTGGTTGCACAAGGCTATAGGCAAGAAGAAGGAATCGACTACGATGAAACTTTTGCGCCCGTAGCAAGACTTGAAGCTATCAGATTATTTCTAGCTTACGCCGCTCACAAGAACTTCAAGTTATATCAAATGGATGTGAAGAGCGCGTTTCTAAATGGTGAACTCCAAGAACAAGTCTATGTTGCTCAACCACCTGGGTTTGAAGATTCACAATTTCCAAATCATGTGTACAAACTCTAGAAAGCTTTGTATGGACTCAAACAAGCACCAAGAGCATGGTATGATACACTATCAAAGTTTCTCATCGAAAAAGGATTCACTCGCGGTAAAATCGATACAACTCTTTTCATTGCCAAACATAATGGTCATAAATTACTTGTTCAAATTTATGTTGATGATATTATATTTGGTTCAACTAATGAATTATTGTGCAAGCGTTTTGAGAAACTAATGAAGAGCAAGTTTGAAATGAGCATGATGGGAGAACTCACATTCTTCCTCGGGCTTCAAATCAAGCAAATGAGTGAAGGCATTTTTATCAACCAATCCAAATACACAAAGGACTTAATCAAGAAGTTTGGACTTGAGAACGCTAAATCATACGATACTCCAATGGCCACCGGCAACAAACTCGACAAAGATTTAAAAGGTAAACGTGTTGATCAAACGCTCTATCGAGGTATGATTGGCTCACTCCTTTATCTTACTGCTAGTAGGCCTGATATTATGTTTAGTGTTTGTGTTTGTGCTCGTTATCAATCCGACCCTAGAGAAGCACACTTAATTGCTGTGAAGCGTATTATAAGATATCTCTCTGGCACTGTTAACCTTGGACTTTGGTACACCAAAGATTCGAACTTTAAACTTGTAGGTTATTCAGATGCGGATTATGCAGCGTGCACAATTGATAGGAAAAGCACTAGTGGCACTTGTCATTTCCTCGGATATCGACTTGTGTCATGGGCAAGTAAGAAACAAGCTTCTGTATCTGTTTCAACAACCGAAGCCGAATATATCGCTGCGGGAAGTTGTTGTTGCCAAATACTCTGGATGAAGCAGCAATTGGTGGACTATGATATCATCGAAGAAAATTGTCCCATCTACTGCGACAATACATCAACAATTGCGGTTTCTGAAAATCCTGTCATGCACTCAAAGACCAAGCACATCGACATCAAATATCACTTCCTCAAAGACCACGTGGAGAAAGGCAATATTCATTTGGAACACGTGGGAACCGACTATCAAATCGCCGACATTCTAACGAAAGCACTTGACGCGAAACGGTTCATGTTTTTGAGAGGTGAAATGGGTATGCTTGAACTCAACTAAATTCAATATAGTTTTGTCAATACTAATGATTTTATGTTGTGTTGAGTTATGAGTATTTTAGGTACAAATGATTAAATCAATTTCTCAAAGTTTCAAGGAAACTATGCGCCACCTATGCGCCTCGCTAACTGCGCGCCCATCTCTAATTTTCCGCGGGCACAATATCTGCGCGCCTATCAATCCACGCGCTTCAAACACTTATGCGCCCTCACCCATCTTTATGCACCTTAAGATGTTATGCGCCTTGATGAATAATGCGCCTAGATGAGTATGCGCCTTGCTGAAGTAATGCGCCACTTCATGCGCGCATTAACTATTGCGGCTCAATCAATTCTCAAATTTAATTTCAATGATTGAACGTATTAAATACACAAGTACCAGGTATGTTCATTCTGTTCATTTATTATAGGAATCTATGTCTTTTGACATTCCTTTATTTGTTCAAGGGTACTTGTGCAATTAAATTTTTCCCTCGTTTTACGCTTTTCGAAAATTTTATTTTCTGGGATATATTTCTTGCACCCCAAACTTACACCAAAATAGATGTTTTTGGTGTTTGTGCAAAAATTAGTCAAAATTGCTCATACACTTAAAGGGAAAGTGGAGCAGTTTTTCAAAAACCTAAATGTCACATCATGACACTTTGTGTCATTCAGCATTTAATGCACCTCAAATCTCAAATCCCTCATAAATGCACCTATCATGATGAGCCGCCTTTTCAAATCCCTCATTAATGCCATCTTTTCATCTTCCAATTTTTTAAAATTTTTGACTGTATTTTTGCTTTATCAGTGAAAGTTTTTAAACCTAAACCTATAAAAACATCATCACCTCCTCCCTCCTACCAACTTTCCGTTTCTCTCTCTCCCTGTCTCACTCTCTCCCCGACTCTCTCTCTCTCTCTCCATCTTCTCCATTTTTTTCTTCATTTTCTTCATATATATATAAGTTTATGGGTCCTAAGAAAGCATCAACATCTACACAAGACGATATGGTATGGATTCTCAACCCTTAATCTCCTTACATTTCTGAATTTGTTTTCGTCATTTTCAGTGATTTTTCGTTTTTTTTAAACCCGGATTCATTTTCCTTTGATTTCTCTTGTTTCGATGATCCGTTTTCTATATCGTTTGTTGGGTTGTGTTCTATTCTTGATTTCGAATCTTTTAAAACCAACATTTCAACGATCAATGCTCTGTTTGTTACAAATCTGGATTTTTGTTTTCAAAATTTTTCAAAATTTTCGGTCATTCTTTTTATCATTGTGCTTTCATTATTGATTTGTTCATATTTGTGTTTACATATTTAGATTCCTTGTTGTCATGCGGTCATTTTGATATATTATTTGTCTAGTTTGGTGAAGTTTCATGATTTTCGTGTTCTTGGTGTTCTTCGAGCATTCAAGGGTCGTTCTTCGTGTTCTTCGTCATTTTTGCATGTTTTGGTCTCTAAAAATTTACTACCTTGTTTTCGAAAATTTGAACTTTTTGATTTTCATTTCTTTCATTTGAATGATTGTTGTTTGTTTTTCTTACTAAGTTAAAATTCTCACGATATGCGCCTATGTACTTCTTTATGCGCCTGAATGCTTTATGCGCCTCTACTTGTGTATGCGCTTAAATCATTCTGCGCCTAAAACCATATGCGCCTAACTTCGTACTTAGTCAAATTTCGTTGTTCTATTTTTCCTTAGTATTCACATAGAACCATATTATGCGCCTTGTAACTCTATGCGCCTTTAATATTTCATGCGCCTAATTCAATCATGCGCCTTGATTCTCTATAATTTTGTGCGCCTGATTCTATTATGCGCCTATCTATTTCATGCGCCTATGTTACTTTGATCATTTTATGTTTCTATGCGCCTATATCACTTCTAACATCAATCATTTTTTTCAGGACCTTGCAAATTTCAAATTGGAAGAATCTCTTGATCTATTAGAGCTGTCTGGTGAAGTGATGGGAAGAGAAATAATTGAAACCCTGCGCGTTGCTGGTCTGCTCCCCTTATTCACCATGGACCAAGATTTCTATTCTGCACTCCTCGTGGATGAGTTCTTTTCCACTGCTGTTCTAGTGGAAATTGATGTAAATGGGCGCACTCACTACCGGATTGAGGCGCGCGTTCAAAATGTTGACGTCCATATTTCATCTTCTGTGATTCGACACTTGCTTGGTTTTCCATCTACCGGTGAAGATCGCATTATTGGGCGCCCGATGACTTACTCTATTGATGATCAGAACAAGATGGCTGCCTCACTTTTAAATATTCCCACACTTCAAAACAATATCAAAAACACTGAAATTCGAGATGGTGGAGAACTCTTGACTCACATCGCGCACTTGGTGGGAACTTCAATTGTGTTCAAAACAGGAAACGTGAACCGATTCACGGTTGAACAATGGGAATACACAGCTGCCATCATGGCCAAGGAGAAGCTTCACTGGCCTCACATTCTGTTCAAGACTCTGCGTGAGCAAATTGATAAATTTGTGAAGAACAAAAGTGATGGAAAGACCCGATTCCGCTCACACTGCCTTCTTCTCACAAAACTTTTTCTAACTTACCCTGAGTTAGTTAAGTTTTTGAATGAGAATCCTGAATACAAGATCAACGATGTTCCAATGTTTGGTAAAGCTAATTTGGACCTCAAGAAGCGCAGAAAGAAGCCTACAAAGCGCGCCAAAGGAATTCAAATCAAGACTGTTGAAGGCTTAGTGGATGAAGACACAGAGTCCGATGATGCGCCAGTCCTTAAAAGCGCACCTTTGATAAAGAGCGCAGTGAAGGCAACAGGCGCAGATAAAAGCAAAGGCAAATGGGTAATTGATGACCCTCTTGCGCCTATCAAACGTACCAGATTTGAATCTGATGAAGAACGAGATCTGAGGCTAGCGCAGGAAGCCAGCAGGCTTGAGGCTCAAAGAAAAAGAGATGAAGATTTTCTGACCAAATAAGCTGCTGAGTCTGAAAAGTTAGAGCGCATGAAAGGCGCCGGATCAAGTGCAGATATTGAGAAAGGGCCTTCTGTTTCCGCGCCTACCCAGCGCGCTCCTTCTCAACGCGCCCCCACTCCTCGTGCGCCCTCATTCAAATTTCAACCGACCAAAGTGTCAAGGGTACAACTCCTCTCTGATTTCTTCGGAGATGACATTTCAGACATAGAGGAACCTGTTCAGGGGGAGCAAGAAACCATCCCTCAGCGCACTCCTTCTCCTGTTGCGCCTCCACCTGGACCTGATCAGATCACAACAGCAACTATTGATGTTGAAACAGTTGTTGTTGAAACTGTTGATGTGGAAACTGAAGATGAATTTGAGTCTCCTGCTCATTCACCTCCTCTTGCGCCTCCATCTCCTTCTGCGCCCCTTCAAGATGATGCGCCACTCTCTTCCCCTACGCCTCCTCCATCTGCTCCTGATTTGAGCGAGGTACTTTCCATTCTTCATTCTTTACAGCAGGGGCAAGCCAATTTAGAGCAAGGACAGACGCATATAAAGTCTCAATTTGAGCTTCTTACTTCCTTACTCACTGATCAATCAGAAGAGATCGCTGCCATTAAGGGGGAGATGAAATCTCTCAAGGACAAACTTTCTGCTCCTTCTCCTCCTCCGGCGCAGACTCAGGTTCAAACTCATACTGATCAGGCGCAAACCACCGCTTCTGCGCCTACTTTCATACCTCAGTCTGCTGCGTCTCAATCCAACATGAATGTGCTAGTATCTAAGTTGGATGTCCTGAAAGAGTTGGTCGTCACTCATTTCACTGCTGCTCACTCAAGCTCTGACAGACGCGCCGAACATATTTCTTCCGATATTATCACGGCTCAAAATGCCATTGAAGCTCACATTCAAATTTTGGAAGAAAATATTTCTCAACAGCAGCAAATCACTCAGCGTTCCATTGATGAATACCAAAACATCAATGTGAATCACTTGAGTTACATTAGAGACGGTATCACTGCCACTCACTCCAGTGTCACTGACACTCAAGGGTTAGCGAACCGTAGTCATCAGCTCGCAAAGCAAATTCAGCGTTCTGTTTCAGAGATCGTTGAAGGATTGAAGGAAGATGATGCGCCTCCCAACCCTTAGTTTCTATTATTTTTGTTTGCAAGTTTTTAGAACCTTTTTGTAATAGAATCATCTCTTTTGTGATAGTGATTTTGTGCTTACTTGTTTTAGCACCTTTTGTTTTTTTTGTTCTATTCAAAACTTGTAATTTGTAACTCTTACACCCCAAGTTTTAATGAGAACAATGCATCACTTATCATCAAACCTTGTTCACTCAAACTCCTTGTTTGTAGAACAATGAATATTGTTTAAATTCATATGCATTATATTGAATTGTTTCATTCTTTCATGCATTAAGTTTAAACTTGGTTTAAACACATTTCAAAACTAAAAATCATATATCATCTTAAATGTGTTAAACTGTTGTTTCTATCATTCCATATGTAATTCTTTATTCTTATTGGAATAGATTAGGAATCTATATTTTGGACTAGTGTGTACATTAACTTGAGACATGAATTACCAATTTCATTCATTTGGACATGTTTTTATCAAGTAAAATGTTTGTCCTTGATATAGTAGGTAATGGCATCAATCAAATAGGGGGAGATTGTTGGGTATGCCCACACATCTCAGTTTTAATGTAATAGGATTTATTAGATTTGATTGATCCATCACCTAAGTTTTATTTCATGGACTTTAGACCCACATGTAAGAAGTATTTATACTTCATTTTTTTAAGTTGTCCATTGTTATAGAATAGGCTTAGAAATAGGGCAAGAAGATCAAGTTTCAAGAAAAATCACTCAGTGAGTTTGAGCCGCGCTTATGCGCCTTCTGCGCCAAGCGCCACGCGCCTTCCACATTCGCGCCATGCGCTATTTAGAGCGCGCGCATAAGGCTCTCTTCATAAGCTATGTTACGCGCCTCTGCGCCCCTTGATTTAAGCGCACGCTTCTGTGCGCCTCTTGGCTCAATGCGCCTCTTGGCTCAAACGCGCCTCAAAGTGTTTATTCAAACTCAGTGATTTATTGAAGACTCGAAGACTTGAAGAGAATTCAAATTACGCCAATGATCCATCGGTGGTTAAAAGATGCATATGCGCCTAATCTGTTGACACGTGTCCATAATGGTCACATTTATGTTGAGTGTCAAAATGGCCATAATATATGCATGCTCCAATCAACGAGCGACAGCTCATCTTATCCACAAGGATTTCCAACGGCTAGTTTTTTGAAGTTCACTATAAATACCCCATAACTTCAACATTTTGAAGTTGCTGAGTTTTGCTAAGAATTTCAAGAATTTCTCTCTCAAAGCATTTGTTGAAGATTTGAAGATTGCCTTCGTTTTTCCAGATTTCTCAAGAACATCTTCATACCTTCATCCTTAGCCCAGATCTTCAAGCCTTAACACTTTAGTTTCTTGTGCTCTCCATCTCAAAGATCTAAAGAGCCTTGATACTAAGAACACACACGCACCTCTTTAAGATTAATCATTTAGATTCTTCTTTAAGAGATACACCGGTTATTGTTTTGGATTTGTTCTTTCATAGTAATAGATCTTGAGTTAGTGTATAAGCTCAAACATTGTAATTTGTAACACTCACTCATTATATAAGATCTCGATTAGAAATCCAAGACTAACCATCTTGGTAGAGGACGTAGATCTTTCATTGATCGAACCTCTCTAAATAGCTTGTGTTATTATCTTGTTATTTCTTTCAAGTTATTATTTTCACTCACTACTTGCTTGTTTACTCATTGTAGATTGTTTGAACTGAATTGTGTTGTGTTTGTTATATCATTTGCCTTAGTTCCTTATTTCACTCACTTTGAGCCAAAATACTTAGTGTGTGTGTTGCGCTCCCTTTATCACTTTGCGCCTATTTTCATTACTAAATTCCGCTGTGCATTTCACTCACTCACTTAGGCGCATTTCATAACGCTTACTTGATAAAGTGCGCATTCGCAATTGAGTTTTTCAAGGGTACGAAAAGAATTTTAAAACAGCTATTCACCCCCCCCTCTAGCTATTTTTTCATACCCTTGTTGCCCTTTGGGACCAACAGTTTATTATCCCTAGCAGAAGTTCGATGTCTCGTTTTATCCCCAGTATCTTCGAACTACGACCGGCTTGATTCCTCCGAGGATACGTAGGAAGCCTGAAAAGGTTCAGCCACCCGACCGCCTTGGTCATTTCCTATCCCCTCTAAACTACGACCGGCTTGATTCCTCTGAGGATACGTAGGAAACCTGAAAAGGTTCAGCCACCCGACCGACGCGGTCATCTATCATCCCCAGCAGGTGCATTTTCCCCAGCAGAAGACGTTGCTCCCCATCAGAGGACACTCATTCCCGATTTCCCATCAGATTTGAACTACGTTTGGCTTGATTCCCCCGCGGATACGTAGGTCGCCTGTCAAGGTTCAGCCGTTCCCTTACCTTTCATCTATTTTGAAACTCATGTTTCAGACGGATCCTTCTTTTATCGTCGACCCTACATTGCCTTGCAAGAAGCGTCGCCGAGGGGCTACTGTTAGTACCCGACCTGAAAATGAGTTTATTAGGACTTTCCCAAAAATACAAGGACTTTATAGGAATTAGAAACCTTGCAAAGACTTGTTCCGGATTCCCGAAATACCTCATTTATGACAAAATCTATCAAAATAGGTAATAAATGGTTTCCTTAAAACCATGCAGAAACCCTAGCTTGAAAATTAAGTCAGCCAGCAACGATGGCCACGCGGCCACATTCGCCCAAGCTCCAACCTTGGCCACGCGGCCAACGTCGCCGCCGCCCTCCATCTTGGCCACGCGGCCACATCCGCTCCGGATGATCCTGACCATCAGATCTCTCCATCAGTTTCCTTTTAAAGACCTCCCTTGCCTCATAATTGGGGGGATCCGAATTTTAGAGCTTTCAAGGGTCGATTTTGCTCCCAAATCAAGTCATTGAAGCCTCCAAAAACACTCTCAAGAATCCCAAGAAGATCCAAGGTTATTTCTTGCCAACAAAGGTAAGTTTTCTAACTTTTCTTCATGTTCTTGCATTATTTCTAATGTAGATCTTTAATATTCATATTCTTAATATGTTTATTCATGTGTTCTTCATAATATTCATATTCTTAATATGTTTATTCATGTGTTCTTCATAATATTCATGTTGCTAACATCTTTATTCATATTTTCTTCATGACATTCATATGTTCATAATATGTTCTTCGCATATTCATCATATTCTAGATTAAAACCTTATTTATGCTATATTTAGGGTTGTGATCTTCATGTTTACATGTTATTTCATAGCCGATGATGATCTAGGGTTCATCAACCCGAGGATGATCTAGGAACTACTTCTAAACCCTAAACTTTAGGTAATTCCCCCTCATTATGCATGATCCTGATTCTTCTGCCTAATCTAAATTCTTCTCGAACTACGCTGACCTGAGCTTCTCACATTGAGAGGAACGTAGGCAATCTTCGGATCCGGTCTCAAACACTAACACACTACTAACACATTCATCATGATAGAAAGACCGATCATTCGGGCAATAGGAGTGATAACGTCCAATATTCTTCTCTTGTTGTAATTTGACCCCCGAACCCATTAAACATGCTTTTTCTCAATGTTTTGGCTATAACTAAAACGGCGTGACGACTCTCATATTTTAATGTTACTATGAATATTCCCAAATTCAAACACACGTATTCACAGTAAGGTGCCGTGGTTACATGTTTGATTCCACATTGAGCACAAATTGCTTCAAATGGAGATTCATATTCTCCACCACGATCACTTCTTAACACCTTTAGTTTCCGGTTAAGTTGATTCTCAACTTCATTTTTATAGAGAACAAACTTCTCTACTGCCTCATCTTTACTTTTGAGGAGATACACATATCAATACTTTGTACTATCATTGATAAAGGTTATGAAATACTTATTGCCACCTCTTGTTTGTGTTGATTTAAAGTCACATAAATCTATGTGAACTAACTCAAGAGGTTCACAATTTCTTTCAATTGAATGGAATGAACCTCTTGTTAGTTTTGCTTCTAGACAAGTTTCACACTTGTGTTTGCAATCAACTTTGAATTTCGGGATGCAATTCAAGTTAATTAATCTACGCAAAGTATCATAATTAACATGTCCTAGTCTACCATGCCACAAATTGGAAGACTCAAGCAAGTAAACGGAAGAATTATTCATTTCATTAGCCTTTGGCTTAACAACCATTACACTGAGTTTAAATAACCCATCCGTTACATATCCTTTGCCCACAAACATCCCATTCTTGGACAAAGTTACAACATCAGGCTAAAAAACAACACGAAATCCGTGCTTGATCAAAAGCGAACCGGATACTAAATTCTTCCTTATATCTGGCACATAAAGAATATTGTTGAGAGTCAGTTCCTTCCCGGAAGTCATCTTCAGAACTACTTTCCCTTGACCCTTAATGTCAGAAGTAGCTGAATTTCCCATAAAAAGCTTTTCACCATTTTCACAAGCTTCAAAAGTACTAAACATGTCCTTATTGGAACACACATGTCTAGTAGCTCCGGTGTCAATCCACCACTGATTTGGGTTTTAACCCACCAAGTTCACCTCGGATATTATAGCCGCAAGGTGCATATCAGAAACCTCCTTTGAGATCTCTTCCACCATATTTGCCTCACGAACTTTCTTAGGCATCCTATAAGTAGCAGCCTTGTGGCCTTCACCACCACAATTGTAGCACGTTCCCGTGAATTTCTTCTTGGAAACACCACCTCTTGGTTTCAAATGGGACTGTTTTGCCGCAGCTTTTCCTTTACCCTTTCCATGACCCTTGCCTTTGGAGCTTTGACGATGCTCCATAACATTAGCTTTGGCCACACTTGGGTTGTACCTCTTTTCGGCAGCCTTATTGCCTTCCTCAATACTGAGTCAAAGAATCAGTCCTTCAACATCCATCTCCTTTCGCTTATGCTTTAGGTAGTTCTTGAAATCATTCCAAGCGGGAGGCAATTTTTTAATGATTGCAGCCACTTGAAACTTTTCACAAAGAATCATACCTTCAGCAAGCACCTCATGCAAAATTACTTGCAACTCATCCACTTGGGATTTCACAGTCCTTGAGTCCACCATCTTATAATCAAGGAAACGGGCAACAATAAATTTCTTTGTTTCCCGCATCATCAATTTTGTACTTGTGGTCCAAGGATTCCCATAGTTCCTTTGCAGTCCTCTTCTCTCTATACACACCGTAAAGAGAATCAGAGAGGCCATTCAGAACATGGTTCCTGCAAAAGTATTCCCTTTGCTTCCATGTTTCAACTGCAGCCAAGGTTGCCACATTAGTTTCATTCTCGGCCACTGTTGGCATATCCTCTTTCAGATATTTAGCCAAATTCAGAGTGGTCAAGAAGAATTGCATCTTCTGTTGCCACCTTTTGAAATCAAGGCCAACAAATTTGTCTGGCTTCTCGGCATGAGTGGTTGAGATGTGCACAGTTTGAGGACATGCCATCACACTAGCACCAGTTGCAGTTGGAGTCACAATAGGAGTCCCAGAATTAGTTGATGTGTTTGATTCATTACCATATCTGAAACACAAGCAACCAGTAAATATTGTGTACTATAATCAGTTGATGTATTCTGTAAGTGGTTCCTTCTTGCAGAAAATAAGTCTTAAGATTGTTGGAAATAATTTCACAAGAAAGAACAAATTACAGAATAAATTAAACTGAAATAATAAACAAGATAAAACAAACAAACAAACAAACTGTAAAAATAAAACTAGACAAAATTTTGTTGATGTCCCGAGGCGTGTGTTTAACACACTGTCCTTAAGACTTATTCGCCCCCTCACCGTTAGTGCTTGAGGATTTTCTTGGACGCTAGTCTCTCAGGATTACTCAGACTGACCGGATGCTTCCCAGCACTATGAGACTCCGGCGAATTGAGGTTGTGCCTGGACAATATCACCAATGCAATGCAATGGAGGAGGCCAATGGAGGAATGATCAAAATGCAACAAAAAGAGACTGTAAGGAACTGTTGGAAAATCTGTGTGTATTTCGAAATTTTTCTTCTTCAACTGGTCTATGCAATACTCTTAATATACTGTTCCAAGGACTGTTCAAGAATTAATTAAAAAAGGATAAAGCCTAATCCTTAGTTAATTAATCCTAATGAGATAAGGGATGGCTGTTCAGTTTGTATTCAGATCAGATGATGGATGAATCTGTTTCTGAGTTTTCTAGACAAATTTTGACTGTAAGAGTAAAAAAAAAAAAATATAGCAAAAGGTGAGCTCGCACGGAGAAGCCAAATCGGTGCTACATTTGTGTCCGCAGGATGCGCGTACACATGAGTTTGGACCTCGCAAGTCAAATTGGGTCCATGATTTGCACCCCCCTGCGCGCGAGAGAGAGCCTCTATGCCATACAAGCTTGAACACTACTAAAGTGCCCAAGCCTTTATACAAGCTTCCTTTTACTTTTCTTTCCAATGTGGGATAATGCCAATATCCCCACTTCAACCCACCAACTTTAAGCCTTTGTAACTCATTCATCCCAACACCAAATTGAACAAATGAATACATTATCTCAATGTCCTCATGGAGTAGAACATAAACCCATAAAAAACTTTGTCATTTGACAAATTATTTAATACACAAAATTAAGGAAAATACTCATTTCCTTCACATTTTTCCAACAACAATTTAAATCAAGAAACTCAATTGCCACGTTCAAATATAATAATCTCTAGCCTTTTTCCACTACCGTCCTCCGCCTCCATTTTTGTGATTCAAGGTGCATAACATATTATGAGTATCTTAGTTAAGGAATAAAAGTCATTGTTAAATGATGAATACCAAGCATGAAGCAATTCTTCACAAAGCACTCTAAAGAGTGAATTTATTTAAGGGAAAATATAGAAATATGCCCCTGTACTTAGCTTAAGGATGCAGATATGCCCTTGTACAAATTAATTGCCATATTAACCCCCATACTTATGAAAAAGGTGTGGAGATTAAGCCTCCGTCATCTTTTCATCCAAATTCTAACGGAATTGGCAAAATTTGCTGATGTGAAGATAAAATGGGGTAAAATCGTAAAACATTAAACTTAAGACCCTAAAAATTACTTACGAGTATCCTTCTTCCCCTACTTCTCACCCACCACCACCGTCCACTCGTTCCAATTACAACCCACCATCAGCACCGCTCCGTACAAGGCACTCCCTCTCTCGTCAAGACTACCCCCGTCATCCCCCAATCCCATCTTCGCCGCTTATTGCCCACACCTCCTCTTCTCCTTCTCCGTCAAAGATCCGGCGAACACAATTTTTGCCATTACCCTCCACTTGCTATCCACACCTTCACCCCCACCATCGTCGCTCCACTTCTTCTAGATCTGGAGATCTTTCCAATTTCCATGGCCACCACTTAATTGTTGTATAGATCCATCCTAATTGTCCCTCCACTCCAGGAATTGGTGGAGGAATTGGTGGCCGATTATTCTGAAGTCCAAGAAACAAATCAAATATTTGGAGTTTAATGAATCATATAACGAATGGGAGATTATTCTTATACAAAGGAAAATATAGATTTTAATTAATTTTTATTGATTTAATTACTTAAATGGGATACGTAGATTATGTAATTGGGGATTTTTAATTTTGAAATTGAGGATTTTAAATTTGACTGGATGTGTGTGGTAGTATATTGGATGGGGCGGAGGAAAAAGAGGGTGGGCAACTGTAAATTGGGGAGGAAGAAGGGGTATTTTTGTAAATTATAATTTTAATTTTAAGACCCTTTATAATTAATGATAAATAATTTTTAGGGTCTTAAGTTTAATGTTTTACGATTTTACCCCATTTTATCTTCACATCAGCAAATTTTACCAATTCTGTTAGAATTTGGATGAAAAGATGACGGAGGCTTAATCTCCACACCTTTTTCATAAGTATGGGGGTTAATATGGCAATTAATTTGTACAAGGGCATATCTGCATCCTTAAGCTAAGTACAGGGGCATATTTCTATATTTTTCCATTTATTTAAAAACCATACTTGTGATCCAAAAGTTCATTTGGTTATTTCAATATTCTTTGACTTGATAAATCTTATTCTTGGTATATTTATCTTATAATTTTCTATCTATTTTTCAATATAATCCTAGGTTCTATTTTCAAAATTTTTGAGTGATAAAGGGGCCGGAAAAATAGGGTTGAGGAATTTTTATCAAGGCAATACGCTATTCTAAAAGAGAGCATTTTATTTCTTTTATGGTCATTTATTCTTCTCCTCCCTATTTCCAAATTCTAACTTGCTCGAGGACAAGCAAGGTTTAAGTGTTGGGGCGTTGATAAACGACTATTTTATAGTCATTTTACTATACATTTTATCTTTAAATCCTAGGTTTATTTAATTAGTCATTTTTTATCTTCATTTACATCTTTTATGTGGATTTTATGCTTGGTACCGCCTTGTGGTTGAAACAGGTTTTCTAGTGTCTTTTCGGGTCAAAATATGGTTCATATGATGAACCGGAGCAAAGGGGTTGAACATGGAGCAATTTGAAATGAAAAAGAAGTGGAAAATCACATTTTTTGATCGGCACGACCATGCTTGCAAATAGGCACGACCGTGCCAATCTTGTCGACAAAATCAGCCAGAAACCCAATTCCGCATGGCCGCGCCTTTTGTTGAACTCGACCGCGCCAATTGCAATGGTCCAGTCGGACCTCAACAAGTACCCGGTCGGACCTACACTTAACGCACCTGGACCATCTTAGCAACCCGCCCGGACCCCCTTATGCCTGTTCTGAACAAGTATCATCCAAGAGGTGCCTTTTGTGCTGAATCCGGAAATCAACACCCCTTTTGGCCCCAAGGCCTATAAAAAAAATTGTTGTAGCAAAACTGTAGAAAATTATAGTCTCAATATTATTATTATTCCCATTCATTAAAGTGTTCTTGAGGAAAACATTGAGTGAAGTAATAAAAGCTCTTGAGGTTTCTTTTCATTCCGTGTTCTTTCCATAACATTTGTGAATAAGTATTTTCTTCCCTTATCTTTACTTTTATGCTTAATTCATTTATATTTGTTATTAAGATCATAATGGCTAGTGAGTAATCCATCTTTTTCTTGGGATTGGATACTAAACTTAATGTGTTCATTACTTTAATTCATGCTCTTATTTTCTTCTCTTCATCTTAAACAATCTATTCATATTGTACTAAAACACCTACAACCATGATGAGCTCCATGTTTCGTATGAATCTCAGTTAATCGAGAGAAGGACCTAGTGTAGACACCCCGATCTCGCACCCCTTAAACCCTCATTTAAATTGGTCTAAACCTGATAATCGACCTAGAACCCCAGATTTGGCTGTTCGAGACTACCAAGCGCCTTATCGGTGCATCTGATGAATAAACCGAGTCCAGATCTGTGATCAGGGCTCAAAACCGAGTAAACATGCACATTCTCGAAAAATCGCGTGCCGGGACCCCTCGCCGGGTCCCGCACTGCTAAAAAAGCTTTTTACCGGACATCTGATGCATTAAAATTATAATATGTTATTCCTTGCTCGTTGACTAATTACAGATACACCGGCGTGACCACAAAAACATTCCAAGCAACTTTCACGTTGGGCCCGCGGATAACCGGGACACCGGAACGTGCATAACGGAGCAGTTGCGGAGCTAAAAGACGGAGCCAGAAGAAATGTGTGCTGATCAAGTAAAGCACCAGACAACATGTGCCACGTGGTAAGCTATGAGTGGCTGGAAAAGAAAAAGGAAAAATCAATTTTTTGACTTTTTGGCCATCTGCACGGCCGAGCACTATAACTCGCACGGCCGTGCAGAGCCTGTCGAACTCTATGGCAGTTTTCTCCCATTTTTGTCAAACTTCATGATTCCTTCTTCTTCTTCAAGCTTTTCCTCCCACCTCCATCACCTCCATCAGACCAGATACCTCCCTCCTCTACCCCTATGGTAGGGGTAGATTTGTCCTAAAAACTACCTCCCTCCTCCCCTCCAAAATTGCCTAAGTTTGGCCACAACTCTTACCATTCACACAACCATCCAAAACACACACAACTCTCCAACTCTCTTACTCTCTGAATTCTCTCTCAATTCTCAGCCTACACACCTCTACCACACCACCACCACTCGGCCACCACACCACCACCAAAGGCCACCGCATCACCACTACCTAAACCACCCAATATCACTACCAATCTTCATACAAAACACACAAAACTCAAGCAAACAAATCATCCAACTCAAACAAAAAGAAAAGTCTTCCCTTGTCAAGACAAACGAAGCACAAAACCCCTTGTACTAGGTAAGTTTTCTCATGTAAACTCTTTGTATGTAAAGATGTAGATAATATATTTGTTGGTGTAAGGATCTAGCCATTATTTGGCTAGATCCCTTTGTGTTTCTTGCAATATTCTTTGTATAACTCTTAATATGGCCATGCAAATAAGATTTTGAATGTTGGAATCTGGACTTTGGGATGTATATATGTGTTGGTGATGATCCCATGTCCATTTCTTGGTTTGGTTTGGCTTATACATGTCTAAATACCCTTTTTGCTCCCAAGTGCCATGAATCTGTCCCTCCCCTTCTCTTTCTATGTATATCCATGTGTATATTTAGTTTTAATGTAAAATAGCTCTCTAA
This sequence comes from Campanula takesimana, assembly GCA_026119855.1. NCBI lineage: Eukaryota > Viridiplantae > Streptophyta > Magnoliopsida > Asterales > Campanulaceae > Campanula > Campanula takesimana. The sequence continues at coordinate 1,015,135 of JAOWBW010000435.1, read as the reverse complement.
TAATTATCTCAACATGTTAAATGAGAAGCTCCTTAGGTTTTATGGCTTGGTTATGGTTTTTGATGGTGTTTTGAGGTCCATCTTTGTGAGTATTATTATCAGTTCCTGCAGAACTGTCATGGCCAACGATTTTCTTCTCCTAAAATCTCATTCTTAAATTGATTTCTTGGCTTAGCCCCAAACATGAAAGTTGTTTATCACATGTTCAAGTTCATGCTCATGCAATTTCGTGTCTATATTCCATGATTTGATAGGGTTTTCATGCATAAATTCGAGTAACAGATGTACTGCCCTGCTTGCTTATCTTTGTGCCATGATCTGTTCTTATGCTTAAAACCCTGGTTAAAAGTGGTTTTTAGACCAAGATTAAAACATGAATTTTGTTTCTAGAAATCCAATAAAGATGATCATATTTTTATAATTTTTGGACTCGAGAAAATACCCCTTTTGCTCCTTTGTTTACCTCTTCAAAAATCAGTTTTCAATTTCCCAATCTCTGACATCACAATGTCAGAGATCTTTCGAAGGACTTAGACATACTTTCTGGGTTCCAAACTTTGGGATTTTCATGTTCAATATGTTTTCTTCAACTTTCATGATTTGAGCTTTTCCAGATTCATTAGTTAAGTTGGTCAATTTCTGTGATGAAAGTGTCAATGTTGATATTTTGCTGTGCTGAACTAATTCTCTCATTCAATGTTCTTGATATTGTATTGTGTCTAAAATCTATCCAAAAAATCCATAAAATCTCAACAAAGACAACTAACACTCTGGGATTAAATCCTAATTTTTAGTTTCTTGGATTCGGATTAATTTAGGACAGGTACACAAGAGCGGGGACGGAGAACCATGTCAAACCTAATGGCCAAGCTCGTGAAGAGGACGATCATTCTTTCAAGAAATTCATTCTATTCTGTATATAATATTTATTTCCCCTTCCCCATTGTATGTTTTTATTCTTTCCTGAGATGCTCAAAATCCTTTTCGAAAACCGATCGGGGATCCACCCAAACCGGTTCCCGGTCGCGATTCAAATGAACGTCCTTAGATTAGGAGACACCCTTGTAAATACATATACATTTCTTTTCGAGTTAAGGCATTTTGAAAATAATCTTTCAAATAAGGCATAAAAGCAAACGTAGACGGAAGCATGCTAGAGTCCGTAAGGGCGAGAGGAGTGCTGCTCATCACCTTCTCTTCTCGTAACCTAGCCCCCGAACCCACTTCAATTTCAAATAAAAAAAGGGGTTTATTTCTATTTTCCCTAAAATAAAATGAGGTGGCGACTCTCTGCTATTTTCAAAACAAAGGTAGAGAAACCATTGTGTGAGAACCGAGCGGATTCAAACCGCGATTCACACGGATCCATTTAAAAGGTTCGCGCGTGGGCTCTCACAGTGGCGACTCCGCTGGGGACTTTTCTCAATGGGCTTAACTCAAAAGTGTGCTTCCGCCATCGTTTGCCTTTTTGCCTTATGTATATATCTATTGCCTTAACGTTTGTTCATTTTGTAGGTACTTTCTATTCATTATTCTTTTGTGTGAATAAAAACAAATAAAATAAAATAAAAAATGTGCGTTTTCTTTTTTTCAAAAAATCTCTCTTTTTCCTCAAAAAATTAGATACCACACACACGTTGCAATTGCGAAATTATACCGTCATTATTACCGTACAAACCCTTAGAGACTTGGAGCCCAAGGATGATGGGGACCTCTTGTTCCCCTGAATTGATATCCGCGGTTGCCTTTCCCAACTCGATGCCCGTGTCTCACTGCCGTGGTTAAGAGGTTAGGCCCCCATCCAACTAGCCGTATAAAAAGCCACGTCTGTGACTGTTTTAAAAAAATACACGTCCCTGACTTATTAGCCGGTTCTTGTCTAAAGGAAATTTTAAATCAATCCTATTCGTTTCCCGAGATCATAAAACAATCTCAAGTATGGATATTCAAAATTGAAATAAATGGGATTGATTCAAAATTTCCAAAAGACTTTCACGTAGACCGTAACGAGAGTGGTGGATTCCTGAAAGTGTATGGGCCCTTTGCTAGAGGACTATGACGGCCATAGGTACATGTGAAATACATTGGTCTCATACTTGGGAGAAGGAATCCACTATTCCAGGATTAAACAAAGACAATGTGTCAAAATTAAGCACTGTGCTTATCCGGCTTTCTTAGGATGTTTTCTTTTCTTCTCATGCGATCATTTAAATAAAGCTCAATTCTTTCAAAAGAAATCTTCCACTCCCCTTCTCTAAGCCAAAATCTTCGTACCCTACCCTTTTAGATCCGAGGTCTGGCTTCTTAGAGAGGGGCAGTACGAGACAGTAGGGGAAGGTTAATCAGATCGGTACCAACAGTTGAGATGGCCGAGGAACATGATAATCAGAATTTTGTGCTTCATCCCGGGTTACAGGCATGGTTGAATGAGAATCTGAGGGTTCACACCGAAGGGTTAATGGAACAGATTAGGGTTCAGCAGGATGCTTTGCTTGCTACTCTAGTGCAGATGCATAGGGGAGGTGATAAACCTAATAATCAAGGCCACAATGGGAATGGTCCTAAACCCGATCCGAATCAAAATAATGGTAATGGGAATGGTCCGCCGCCGAATCAGAACAATGGTAATGGGAATGGCCCGCCGCCGAATCAGAACAATGGAAATGGGAATGGCCCTTCGCCGAATCAGAATAATGGTAATGGGAATGATCCGCAGCCCAACCAAAATGGGAATGGAAATGGTCCACTACTGAACCAGAATGGTAATGGGAATCAAGGTCACACTGCCAAAAATGATCCCCAAGCTATGCCTACTCATCCGAACATCCCGTTCGATCCAGCTCAGTTTCCTCCTAATCTTAATGCTTACTACAAGTATATGCAGACTCTCTTCCCCAACGGCATGTATCCCATGGGAGCTTTTCCATATCAAGGGGCTTCCCAAGCCCAAGGTCTCAACTTTACTCCTCAAAGAGATGCCCTTCATAATGGCATTCCTCAGACTCCTATAACCAAGCAAGATCTCGAGATGAAAGAGATAAAGGAGATGCTCAAAAGGGTTATGAGCAGAGGAGAGTTCTCTGCTGACTCTTTGAAGTTAGCTCCATCCGCAACCCTCTTGTACAACTTCAAGATGCCAGATGTGGAGAAATTTGACGGTACCGGTTTTCCCATGGCTCACTTGAAGTCAGATGCTCATGCGATGCAGTCACGTGGTGCAAATACCTATGCCATGGCCTCGAACTTTCACTTGACTTTGGTTGGACCAGCGAAGCAATAGTTTATGAGTGTCGATACTAGCTTGGTCGACGATTGGTCCAAACTCGTGGAAGAATTCCAGAAGCGTTACAAAGACAACTCCGGTTGGGAAAGAGTCGCCGTGATCTCGACTCTTGTGCTCAAAGGGAAAAGGAGACTTTCTCCGAGTTTGCTAGTAGATGGAGGAAAAAGGTAGCACAGACTTTAGACAGGCCCGATACCGCCGAGCAAACCCGAATTTTCCTTAAGAGTCTTCAGCCGTTCTATGCTGAGAAAATGAAGTACCTCCCGTTTCCCGACTTCGCCTCTATTTTGGATGTGGGATCCCGAATTGACGAAGATATTCGTACAGGTGTTGCCAAGATAGATTCTCAACCTCCGTCCTCATACCGTTATCGAGCACCAGCTAAAGCCCCATTAGCGGCTGTTAACAATGTTGCTACTTCTATGCCATTCTGGAATAGCTTGCCTAGCTCGAGCCAAGGGTCTTACAACAGAGTACCACCATGTTACAACCCCGATGGGTCTGTCAATGCCGTTAACAATCAAATCAAGAATGACAGAGGTAGAGCGAGGAGCGAACGACACTTTGATAAATTCACTACTTCGCTCTCTACTGTCTTTCAAGGATTAGTTGCTCAGGGGCTGATTAACCAATGGAAGGATACCAACCTCCTACGCCTTTGCCTAGGACTTGGGATGACACCAAATACTGTGCGTTACGCGCCTCGCCTGGACATTCAACTGACAATTGTTGGAGTCTCAAGCACGTCTTTCAAAACATGATTGACAATGGGATCATTCAGAAACCTCCGCAGCCGCATGTCATGAATAATTCTTTGCCTAATGCGATCATGATCGAAACAGGGAAAAGCTACCCCTATGCTAGCTTCATTGTCCCAAAGGAACCTCTAAAGTACTCGGTCAGTCCTATTCCAGCCTTTTATCTGGATTGCAACATGATATCATAGGATTCGATTATAGCAAGTGCCAAAGCTGCAGAGGCACAAGAAACCCCGCTAAAAAACGCTCAGTGGCTCGGTGGGAACGTTAATCACTTGACTCGTTCAGGAAGAGCTTATCAACCCCCTAATGTTGATGCTAGTGGATCCGGGAAAGACAAGGCTCCTGTGACCCTTCCCAAGGAAACTGACCTCTTCAGAGGAAGTGAGGTTGAAAGTGTTGGGTTTCGTAGTCACATGCGCAGCGGAATTAAGCATTTAAAATTTAATGAAACCCAAAGCCCATAGATCCATTCATATGATTAAGTCAAATACAACAATATGAATACTAGAATACTAACCCTTGATGCCTTTGATTTTGCAACCTTGAATTCGATGGAGGCTTGAAATCTTGATCACGAACAAAGCAAGAATCACAAACTATGAAGATGATAAGTTTCACCCTCTAGCGGTATCCACACCACGAACGAATATCAAGAACACTTGATCTTGGTTGCTAGACCAAATTATCAAACACGTTTTCATAATTAATATGAACTATATGGAATTTTCTTTGTGTATAATTTTGTTCTTCAATCTAGGATTTCTTAGAACAAAATAAACTCTCTCAAACTCTTTGGAGACTTGCACAAAAGCTTAGGTTTTGTTCTTGGCCGAATTTTGATGTTTATATACAAGTTAGACCTATTCCAAATAGGAAACTTGTGTCTAAACCCGTCCAAAATTCCTTTCCGAATCAAATTAGGAATCTGTCCCCGACAGTACTGTGCGGCCGCCTAAACTGAGGTGTGCGGCCGCCCAATTTCTTGTGCGGTCGCCCAGCCCATTTGGGCGGTCGCCCAAAGGCCCAGAAAAATCCATTTTTTCCAAATTTCCAATATAGTACTTATTTAGGATTCGTTCTATTGTGTGTGACCCTCTAGGATTATACTAAGTTGGCAATGGGTTCAAACATGAAACCATAAGATATGATTAGGTTCTAGCAAACTGTCATACTTACCCAAATAGTATAACTAGATACAAGTTCGCATTCCTTTTTAGAACATGTCATAATCCCTTTGTCCACGATGTCATTGAACACAAGTCATGGTCAACAAGTCAACTTGTATTGTTCAATACTTTCTCGATTCCGAATATGTTGATAATCCAAATGACATTGATCGAATCAATCCATTTGAGTTTGGCCAAACATTTTATCAACATCATTCCTTCGAGGGGCCCAAGCTTGACATCTCTCCAAAGAGGGACAAATCCATTTGGCTTATTATTCTTCCCTACGTGAATCCAATCATGCCAATCATACCCTTTATAACTACCGTGTTAAGGCAGCGTTTGAATATGTCAAACATAATGTTCATCAAGTGGAAGACTATAATAACTTCATGTCCAAGGATTCAAATGACATAACTAATATGAGATTTATATATGACATCGACCATGACATAAATCTCATACCGCGGGTCATGTCCAGTACCTTGTTCCAAACAAGTACCCATAAATCTAACATGATCATCCCATGATCATTTAGCCTTTATACTAGTGCTTAACAAGCTCTAGGGATGGAGATTATTATAAGCAAACACGAGCCATAATAATAATCTTATTATCTCTTTATCATTATGAATAAAATGATAACTTATACAACGTTTAACAAACGTGCCTAGGGCACCAACACCAACAATCTCCCACTTGCCCTAGGCCCAATTCCCTAGGTATCCAATACCCATGGACCCAACATGACCATCATGTTTAGCTTGTGGAAGTCCCATTGTTTAGTGTGTCCGTAACGTTATCATTACTTGGTACTTTGCATATATTTACGTCTCCCTTATCAACGATTTCTCGAACGATAAGAAAACGCCTAAGTATGTGTTTGGATTTAGGATGTGCCCTTGGTTCCATTGCTTGATTAATAGCACCACTATTATCACTAATATGGTCTATTGGATTAGCAATACTAGGAACCATCTTAAGTTCACCATGAACTTCTTAATCCAAACGACTTCCTTTGCAGCATCCAATGCAGCAATATACTTAGATTTAGTTGTAGAATTTAGTGACTCTGCTTGGAACCATTCCAACTTACAGCTTCACTATTATTTATAAAACTCAATTGCGATCTTTTATCATCTTTGTTGGTTTGGAAGCATGCATCCGCGTACCCATATACGACGAGATCATCTTCCATCCCTTCATAGATCAAAACAATTCTTCAGTCCTTCTAAAGTGCTTTAAGAATTGTTTCACAGCCATCCAATGACTCTCACCGGTTATCGGATTAATATCTACTCGTCATGCTCCAAGCATTAGATATATCCGCCTTAGTACTTATCATGGCATCATGGATTCAATTGCCGAAGCAAATGGCATCTCATTCGTTTTTCTTATGCTCATCTTTTGTCTTTAGGACATTGAGTCTTGCTTAGAGAAACTCCATGTAACACTGACAAATGTCCTCTCTTAGAATTTTCCATGCGAAATCTTCTTATGAATTTGTCAATGTATGTACATTGGCTTTAAACCATTTAGATTCCTTGATCTATCTCTATAGATCTTAATGCCAATGACTTATGCTTCATCCATATTCTTCATTGCGAAACACTTTCTTAACCAAATCTTTACAGATTAAAGTGTAGGAATGTCGTTTCCAATGAGCAATATGTCATCCATATATTAGATAAGGAATAGCACCATGCTCCCACTAATCTTCTTGTATATACAAGATTCATCTTCGTTCTTGATCAAGACAAGCTCTATGACTTATCAAAATGGAGATTCCAACTCCCAAAAGCTTGCTTCAATCCATCCAATGAATCTTCGCAACTTTCATACCTTTTAGAATTTTCTTGACTATCAAAACCTTTAGGTTGTATCCAATACATCCTTAAGTGAGTTCCCGTTGAGGAACGCTTGTTTTGACATCATTTTGTCAAATTTCATATTCCAAATATGAACATGTGACTATGAAAATTCTAATAAGTTTCTTGCTACCCATGTAACATTTTTTTCCAAGAAAAGTCATTCATCTCCTTTGGTTTTAACACCTTAGGTTAGAATGATCAAGTTCCAAACTTGATTATTATACATGAATTGCCTTTTAGATTTTATGACTCCAAGCCATTAATCTAAATGTGGAGTGATATTGCATCTTTGATAGGTGGTAAATACTTCATTCTAAATGAACTTTACCTCAATACTTTCTATTTCGAAATATCCAATATTTCTTCTAATAGATTGTATCCTATCATGTATCGCAAGTATTTGTATATCTTGAACAGACTTTTCACCACTCCTTGTGAAAACTTGTTCAACTTCCATCTTAGGTTAAAATATATTTTCTAGGTCTCGAACCATTCGAGATACATTTTACTCCCACTGATTCTTTTAGAGATAAACCATTTATCTAGAAAATTATCATCATAATTAACAAACCATTTGTTTCTTATGAGTAAAATTATTATCCTCAAGTTTCCTTAGGATATCCCATGAAAATATATTTATTAGATTTAAATGTGAGTGTGTCCCAGACAACTCCTTTAAAAACGGTCTCATCATCTTAAATCTTTATGAAAGACAAACCGAGTTTTCTTTCACCAATTAACCTCTTTTGATGGAATTCAAATTAGTGTAGTTACAGCGGTTTGTAATACATAACCCCAAAATTAATAATGGAAGATCAATTTGACTTTATCATCTAATGAACCATATCCAATAAGGTTATTGTACTTCCATGCAGACACATCATTTAAAATGATGTTCTTAGTGAAGTTAATTTGTGAAACCATTTCACAACTTTAATGATGACTGTCAAATTCTTGGTTCAATTATTCGTCATCATGATCCAATCAGAGTCTTTGAATAGTTTTACCAAGTATAATAAAAAAAAATTATTTTAGCATTGCTTCTTAATGCACCATACACATCAAAATGTATTAGGTCAATTAAGATATTAGCCTTTTACCAATCATAGTAAAAGATGTCTTGGTCCAAGTAAATAAGATTTGCATAAATCATGTGATTCCAAATCATATGACTTAAAACTCCGTCCCATGGAATTTTAGATATGAATCTTTTATTTATTTGATCAAAACAATAATGCATAAAGAATTTTAATTATTTATGTTATAGCCTTTATTACTTTGTTCTTCAAGATTTAGGATATAAGATTTATTTATATGATAACACAATGAAGTAAATCATAATAAATAAAGCACTTTTCTTATTCCAAACAAGAAATTAATATCCTTCATTATCTTTTAACAAAATAATGTTTTCTACTTCATCAGTAAAGTCACTTTACAAGTAATCTACAAACAATGTTGCAACCATTGCATCATTACCGTTTGTAGATAAAAATTTACTATAAGTAGTCTTTCATTTTACTAATTATTCTGGTATCCAATACCCAATAATTAAATTTAGAAAGAATAATTTATAACATAAAATTCCCAAGTGGTAGTCCCACTACCATTCCTTTTATTGATCATCCAGAATTTTGACTACAATTCTAAATGGTCAATCCAATTGCCATTTTACCAAATTGCATCAATTAGAGTTATTATTTTAACCATAATTATTTCTTTTAGGTTTGACAACTATTGTCTTACCTTTCTTTTGGCACTTGGCCCTTTTCCTTATGAACCATGAGTTCTGGAGAACCATTCTCCAATATCTTCATCTTCGCAGTTTTTCAGCATGTTAATGCAACTCGAAGAAATTCTTATTCATTCTAAGCATGTTATAGTCCATCACAAAGTGATTATAACTCTTAGGAAATGAATCAAGAATAAGATCCATGGCTAGCTCCAATCCAATTGGACTCCCAAGTTTCTCAAGATACTCTACGTAGTCATTATCTTAAGCGTGTGAGGTTCCATTTATTGCCTTTTACTCCTTTTGCAAGAAGTGAATGCAATAATGGTTTTATACCTCTCTTGCTTAGATTTCTCTTTGAAACATGTAACTCAACTCCACGCCTATCTAATAGGCTTCCAAAGTTCCAAACTTTGTTGAAGTTTTGAGCACATAATCGCGAGCATAGGACAACTCACATTCCTAGAATCATACTCATGATTCTTGTGATTGTCTATTCTGGCTTTGGGTTCTTTAGGAATAGGCCCATCAAAAATGTACAACCCATCTTCTTGCCTTGGAACCATTCTTAGGCTCAGGATCCAATCCATGAAGTTGGTACCATTCTTTTGAAGCTTTATCCTTAACAAGGATTAATCGCAACGATTTTAGTTGTCATCTACAACTTATGCAAAATTTCCAAAATTTTACAAGTACCAATCTCATTAAAGAGATAAATAATGTATTTTCCAAAAATACTCCCACTAAATTATATAACCTTCTTAGACATCCAATGTATAATATAATTTAAATGGGCTAAGATCCAACTTTAACTTAATTTTGAGTACGCTTTGGTGCACCGCTCAAAACTAAATTAATTAGGTAGACACCCTGTCAATCATATCTCATATGACTCTTAGATCTTTTCATGAGATTCTTTTGAAATTGTTCTAAGATCCAACTTTAATTTAACTTTGAGTCCACGGAGGCGGACCGCTCAAAATCAAATTAATTAGGTAGACAATTTCTTGTCAATCATATCTCATATGATTCTTAGGGATCCAATTTCGAAAGCATGTTTAATCTCATCTTTGCCTAGGCCCAAAACTGTTTTGACGCCTTATTAAGTCCAACCATTTTAAACGCATAGGAATCTCTTATTCACTCATCTTGCTCATACAAAAGTAAAATCAATGCACCTCGCTTTGGCGAGCCCACATGAAAATACCCTTGCACAAACAAGTGTTTTAATCATGGCGTGGCAAGAGGACTTAAAACATTCTTTGAAGGTTCATTACATATAGCATTCAACACATTTATGAGCACATAAGATAAACATGTTACGCATCAAGTTTAGCCACTAAATTAATCTCCATTAATTTAAGCACCATATTTATGTGTCATTAGTTTCTCTATAATTATGAGGATGAGACCTTTTTCAACTTTGGTCGTTATTTCCAAATCAAGACAACAAGAAGTGCGGTCGAACTAAGCCATTAGGCAACCACAATCCCGCACTAATTCAAGAGACCAAGAAAGTAGTCCATGTGGCCGAAACTAAGCAATAGATGGTCTCGATGAACGTAGGCCAATTGCATTCACAATTCCACATGGATCTCCAAACTTTGAATCAAGAACTTTGTTTCTCAATTTTAGCAATTATGAACTCTTCATAATTCTAACTTCGTTTTATCTTTGAAACTTTGATTGCGATCAATTTTGGGAAACACAATCTCGATGAACGCAGATTAGCCATCCAAAACTTGAACCAATCTAGGAATCACAAGACTAAAACAAATAGGAAAATCAAACCCCAAGATCCACACTCAAACCAACTACCCAAAGCCCATTCCAGATCAGCAAGTCTGGTCTGGTTTTGTTACTGGTTCGGTTGGACCTCTCGAAAATTCCAAATTCCAATTTTAACCAAAATCAGAACAGAATCAGTGAACTGTGCGGCCGCCCAAGCTCTCCTGTGCGGTCGCCCAAACATGTGCGGCCGCCCAGGGAGATTTGTGCGGTCGCCCAAACGCATCAGAAGGAATTTTGAAGTTCAAAAATTTGTCTCAAAATTGTCTTTCCCCGATTATTAAGACCATGATCCAATCAGAATTAATAATCAAACAATTCAGAATCCATCATAATATTTATTGCGATTGAATCGTGCGATTAAAGTTGTAAAACAATAAACCACATAAAATCACATAACACATAAACATCATATAATCCAATATTCATATCATGCTTGGCACATAAACATTTTATATACACACAACATGATCTAGTATTGAAATAATCAACATGAACGGGGCTCTGATACCACTGTTGGGTTTCGTAGTCACATGCGCAGCGGAATTAAGCATTTAAAATTTAATGAAACCCAAAGCCCATAGATCCATTCATATGATTAAGTCAAATACAATAATATGAATACTAGAATACTAACCCTTGATGCCTTTGATTTTGCAACCTTGAATTCGATGGAGGCTTGAAATCTTGATCACGAACAAAGCAAGAATCACGAACTATGAAGATGATAAGTTTCACCCTCTAGCGGTATCCACACCACGAACGAATATCAAGAACACTTGATCTTGGTTGCTAAACCAAATTATGAAACACGTTTTCATAATTAATATGAACTATATGGAATTTTCTTTGTGTATAATTTTGTTCTTCAATCTAGGATTTCTTAGAACAAAATAAACTCTCTCAAACTCTTTGGAGACTTGCACAAAAGCTTAGGTTCTGTTCTTGGCCGAATTTTGATGTTTATATACAAGTTAGACCTATTCCAAATAGGAAACTTGTGTCTAAACCCGTCCAAAATTCCTTTCCGAATCAAATTAGGAATCTGTCCCGGACAGTACTGTGCGGCCGCCCAAACTGAGGTGTGCGGCCGCCCAATTTCTTGTGCGGTCGCCCAGCCCATTTGGGCGGTCGCCCAAAGGCCCAGAAAAATCCATATTTCCAAATTTCCAATATAGTCCTTATTTAGGATTCGTTCTATTGTGTGTGACCCTCTAGGATTATACTAAGTTGGCAATGGGTTCAAACATGAAACCATAAGATATGATTAGGTTCTAGCAAACCGTCATACCTACCCAAATAGTATAACTAGATACAAGTTCGCATTCCTTTTTAGAACATGTCATAATCCCTTTGTCCACGATGTCATTGAACACAAGTCATGGTCAACAAGTCAACTTGTATTGTTCAATACTTTCTCGATTCCGAATATGTTGATAATCCAAATGACATTGATCCAATCAATCCATTTGAGTTTGGCCAAACATTTCATCAACATCATTCCTTCGAGGGGCCCAAGCTTGACATCTCTCCGAAGAGGGACAAATCCATTTGGCTTATTATTCTTCCCTACGTGAATCCAATCATACCCTTTATAACTACCGTGTTAAGGCAGCGTTTGAATATGTCAAACATAATGTTCATCAAGTGGAAGACTATAATAACTTCATGTCCAAGGATTCAAATGACATAACTAATATGAGATTTATATATGACATCGACCATGACATAAATCTCATACCGCGGGTCATGTCCAGTACCTTGTTCCAAACAAGTACCCATAAATCTAACATGATCATCCCATGATCATTTAGCCTTTATACTAGTGCTTAACAAGCTCTAGGGACGGAGATTATTATAAGCAAACACGAGCCATAATAATAATCTTATTATCTCTTTATCATTATGAATAAAATGATAACTTATACAACGTTTAACAAACGTGCCTAGGGCACCAACACCAACAGAAAGTTTGATCCTAGCCCAGCTCAAGAAAACTCAAGCTAATATTTGTATTTGGGGTCTCGTGTCTTCTTCTAAAGTGCATAGAGATACTCTTTCCGCAGCACTCAAGCAAGCCACTATTCCCATTGACACCTCCCAAAATGATCTTGTTCATATGGTGGGAAACATCCATTTCGGTAACATCATTACCTTTATAGACCTCGATGTCCCTAAGCTCGGTCCCAACCATATCGAGGCTCTTCACATTACAGTTGGTGTAGGAGGAGAACACCTAGCCTGTGTCTTTATTGATAACGGTTCCTCAGTTAATGTGTGCCCGGTGCATGTCCTCGCTGACTTGGGTATTAAGATAACAGATCTGACGCCGTCTTCGCAAGTGGTTCGTGCCTACGACAGTACTAGCCGTTGTGTGTTAGGAGTAGTGACTCTCACTCTTACCATTAGTCCTCTTGTCATGCCAATAGAGTTCCAAGTGATTGATATCAAGTCAAGTTTCAGTTTGCTTTTGGGCCGTCCTTGGATCCATGGGGTAAAAGGTGTTGCTTCATCCTACCATCAATGTGTCAAGTTTGTCCATGATAACCACGTCGTAGTGATCCACGCTCAGGATAGTGAGAAGGTTTATGACCGCCCGATTCTTGGAATCGAACATAAGGATACTGGAATTTTCCTTAGTGGTTTCGAGGTAATCCCATAATATGTGATTAACTCCATCGAGTATGTTAAGGAGACGGATATCATCGGGAAGAAGAGGACCAAATATGGGGATGCTTTAGCCTTGAATATGGTGAAGAAAATGGATTTCCTGCCTATACTGGGGCTTGGAAAGAATCAGCAAGGACGGATCGAGGCCGTAGAAGATGAACCCATGGTTGTCATTCCGCCTTTTGGGCTTGGGTATAAGCCGACTCCGGTCGAGGTTGCAGAAGTCATGAATGAGAAAAGGAAACATCGCACATCCGTTAAGTAGGGGCTACCTTATGAGCTCCCCCCGATGCGCCCGTATGAGCTAACTCTGAATGGATTGTTCATGAAGGGGAGGATGTCGCTTACCTCATTTTCCCAGAAGCTTCTGTCGATGCCAATGGAATTCATCACCCGAGAATGGAAATATTTAATGATGTGGCATTCGAAGATAAGAATGATGCAAATAAACCTAGGGGCTCCTCTAAGCAGCCCGCTCCAGTTGATATATGGGCAATCGAAGGGCAAGAGAACATGTTTTCCCTCTTTGAAGAATGCACCTTAGAAGACGGTTTCTTGGGAATGATCGGGAATGGTAACGAGATTCGCTATGACCCTGCTTTGCACCTCACACCCGCAGAAGGACCACTTCAAAACTGGTCCCAAACCTCCGGTCCGATGGCTACTACAGACATGCTCGTGGAATGCTTCGGATATGCTCCTCCCGTTCCCCCTCCTTTCGAAAGTTTTGTACTCAATATTTCTATTCCCGGAACTCCGGATGAGGACCTTACCGATAAGGACCTTGATGGAATCGCTGAGTCTGTACTTCCTTCAGTCATGAATGAAATTTCCTCTATTTTCGCGTACTCCTTGGTTGCCAATATTTTAAATGATGAATTAACTAAACCAATCGAAAATTCAACTCAAAATCAAGTTAATAACGATTCATTAAAATATATAAGTCAAGACGAAAAAGATTATCTAATTTAATTAAACAGGTTAGCCAAGCAGCGTGCCGAGCAAAAGTTAGAAGCCTGCGGAGAAGACTTGTCCACTATCAATCTGGGGCTGGGTGAAGAGGTCAAAGAGATTAAAATTGGAAGCTTCATGCAAGGGGCTGATAGAGAATAGTTGGTCAGTTTGCTCAGAGAGTTTGTCGACGTGTTTGCCTGGTCGTATGAGGACATGCCGGGACTGGATACCGCCATTGTTGAGCACCGGATTCCTACTCATCCTGATATCAATCCAGTCAAGAAAAAGTTGAGGAATATTAGACCGGAATGGGCCCTCCAAGTCAAGGAAGAGATTGCACGGTTGTTTTCAGTGGGTTTTATCTGAGTAGTCGAATACCCGCAGTGGTTGTCAAACATGGTTACAATGAGGAAGGTGAATGGTAAAGTCCGTATATGCGTTGACTTCAGAGATTTAAACAAGGCTTGCCCAAAAGATGATTTCCCATTGCCAAACATTGATATGGTCGTTGACTCAGTTACGCTGCACAAAGTGCGCTCTCTCGTAGATGGTATGGATGGATACAACCAGATTAAGTTGGCAGTGGAAGATCAAGAAAAGACTTCGTTCATTACTCCATGGGGAACCTTTTGCTATACGGTTATGACCTTCAGTCTCAAGAATGCCGGGGCTAGCTACCAATGGGCCGCTACGACCCTTTTCCATGATATGATACACAAAGAAGTTGAAGTCTATGTTGACAATATGATTGTACACTCGGTAGAAGAAGACAACCAGCACTTAGTTGATCTTCAAAAATTCTTCGAGAGGCTTCGCAAGCACCAAATGAAACTCAACCTGGCAAAATGCACCTTCGGCACCACTAAAGGGAAAGTCCTTGGATTCATGGTGACAGACAAAGGGATCGAAATCGACCCCGAAAAGGTCAAAGCCATTGTCGACATGCCTACGCCCAAAAGCCAAAAAGAAGTCAAAGGTTTCTTGGGGCAAATCCAGTATATCAGTAAGTTCATTCGACAATTGACCTAGATGTGCGAGCCACTTTTCAAGCTCCTCAAGAAGGACACAGACCGTAAATGGGACGAAGAATGACAGGCCGCCTTTGAGAAGGTCAAAGAGTACTTGTCCAATCCTCCTGTATTGGCCCCGCCTCTTAAGCATAAGCCGCTCCTCTTGTACCTTACGATTACAGATACTTCGGTCGGAGCTATGCTAGCACAAGAGCAAAAAGATTCCCGGGTTGAAAATGCCATTTACTTTGTCAGCCGAAAGCTACATGGAAGTGAATTGAATTATTCGGCTCTAGAAAAAGCGTGCACTGGCTTAGTATGGGTTTCGCAAAGGCTCAAGATTTACCTGCAAACCCTTCTAGTCTTCATCATATCCTGAATGGATCCTCTCAAGTACATTCTCGAGAGGCCCACTCTGTCGAGCCGAGTAGCCAAATGGGATTTTATCCTTAGTGAATTCGATATTGTAGACACCCCGCCTTGGACCGCTCACCCCGATTGCACATTTGATTTTGTGTTTCTCCCCATTCTAAGTGTTTCTCGTTAGTTTCTGTCACTTCCGTTAAGTTCCTGACTGACTTCGTTAAGTCCAGGGACTAAACTGAATGACAGGGCTGACTTTCTAGTCCGTTCTGTCAAAATTGCCTTATCTGAGTCGCGCGCCTCCGACAGGAGGATCCAGGCTCGCGCGCCTCCCGCCCCCAAAGCAGGAAGCGCGCGCCTCTGGGCGTCAGTTACAGATTTCTGGCCAGGATTCCCTCCCTTGCTCAATTTACAGGATTTTGCCCGGGAAGGATTTCTTGGTGACTGAGTTTTGGCACCAAAAACACCCCTCTTTCACCTATAAAAACCTCTCTTTACCTCCATTTTCAAGGATCGAAAAAGGATCGAAAAAAGACCGAAAATTGAACTTACAAAAACTACACCAAAATCACTTTCTAAAGGTTCTCCAAGAATCAAATCAAGCAACATTTGAAGTTCTTCAAATTGTAGGTAAAAGTCCATCTTTTCCTTTCTTTTCTACTTCATCTCCTCTCTCTCTTTTACTTTAATCAAATGTGCAATCACCCAAATCATTTTGGGACATGACTCTAATGATCACCTCATCTCATTGAGGTTGGTTAAGGAGTTATCTCCTACATTCCAAATCCTATTTTAAATCCCCCCTTTTCATGACTTAAAGAAGAAGAAGAAGAAGAACATTTTCATTCATGTAGATTTTGATCAAGCAAGACCAACTTTAGTTGGGCGAGATGGGCGTTTCGGTACTTCCCATCTCGTAATCTAACCCCCGAACCTCAAAACAAAGAATCTCTGTTTTCGTAATCAAACTTAGGCTACAATCTATAGGTTTTTCTTATGTTCCTCAAAACATAGGTGGCGACTCTAAAAAACAAGTTAGACATCCTAGGATCACACCGCGCGCTCGAGCCTAAGGCCGTGGTCACCCCCGGGGTATCTACAGTGGCGACTCCGCTGGGGACTATTTGAGGGTTAAGCTTGCATTCTGATCAAAATCTACATCTTTTCTGGGCATTCTGTTTCCTGATGGGGGAGGCGCGCGCGTCTGGCCTTTTAAGCCTAAGGCGCGCGCATCCCGCATCAAGAACCAGAATCGCCCACTTCTTCATATTCTTCATCTTCTTCTTCTGTTATTCTGCACTAATCACTTCTGCAGGGGTTACAATATGAACATGGGACCAGGGCAATCCCCTGAGTCCAAAGTCTGACATTCTGACAGGTGTGACCCAGAAGCGCGCGCCTCCCATTAGCATTGCGCCATGCGCGCGCGTCCCACATCAACACTCAGAGGCGCACACTTCTGGGTTGGTTTCCAGAACAGAAACAGGTTTCAGCGACTGAGCAGAACAGTGGGGTGTGGGCACAGTTGCCTGCATCAGAACAGAATTGAACCCTCGGACTGTTTTAATTTTGTGTCTTATTTACCGGTCACACGGGTGATTCGGGAGTTGTAATTTTATGTGCTTATGTGTTTTGTGTGTTTTTCTTTCTTTTCAAAAAAAAAAATAATTTTTTTTTTTTTTTTGTCACTTGTTAGACCTCACACTACATGCACATATTCCTATGAACTGCTCACTATCGAGTCGCACAAGTCCAACCCCAAACCCGTCGAGGCCCGTCCTAGAAAGTTTCAAGCTCCACCAGACCTTGGCTCTTTCGAAGCGGTAAACCTCAGCCCGTGGCGTAGTTCAAGACTACATGCCGGGGGTGACCTTTGAGCCTCATATTCAAGCCGAGCACAAACCACACAAATTCTAGTTAGGGTCTAACACTCCGTGACTCAAGTCGGTTTCCATGTACCGAGATTTCCCTAAACTAATGTCTTCAAATCATACATGCCAACTTGTTGAAATGGACGCAATAAAAATCCGTCCCCAAAAGTGGTTATTTTGGACGAAAATAAAAATCCGTCCCCGCATGTATGCTTTACTACATTAATTTAGTTTAATCCCGATACATGTAGGATTCACAAGCGCGATGGAATCCGATGAGTATATGGGACCGCGAGATGGTCTATATACTAGTGTGACGATTCCATTATTTTCTTAGAAACCCCAAAAGGGATTCATTCCCTCCGACTTATAAAATAAAAAAAATAAAAAAGAGTCTTTTCTTATGTGGTTCGAGTCGTGTGCCCAACTGTGTGTTCTAACCCTCTTCATGGACCGCAAGTGTTACTCAAGACTAACAAGGGCCTCTTCTGCAATATATGTTCAATTGGTACTTACAAAGTCTATCGGGATTCAGCAAATCGGTTAGTCCGTGAAGAGATCACTCCAACAGCTCCGACATCAACCATGACCGGCAGCAGCAACACCATGTCTCTCGAACAGCTCTCGACTATGGTCCAACTCCTCCAAGAACAAGTCTCCACCCTTAACAAGGAGGCACAAAGCAAAGACGACATTTGGCAATCCCACCTCGACAGCCAAAGGGAGGCCCACGAGGCCGAAATGGAGGTAATGAAAGAAAAGCTCACCAACTTTGCCAAGGGAAAGAACAAGAACAATGATGATGAATCCGAATGGACCGGGGTTTGTTCAAGAGTCCTTACGTCAACACCCGCACCAAGAAAATGGGAGAACCAAGTTCCGAGAACAATGAGCCCAAAATGGTGGACTCTATCATGGCCTACATCGACCAAAAATTCAATGGGCTCAACATGGGGAAAGGCTCCGACACAAGCCTTTATCAATCATCCATCCTCATGAGTACTATGGCCGCTCTTCCCGATAAGTTCAAGATGCCCGACATAAGCAAATTCAAGGGCAACTCTTGTCCTATGGCTCACATCGAGACTTATATTTGGGCAATGGTTCCGAAGAAGGTCTCCACCAAGGTGATGGCTCAATGCTTTCCTCTCACTCTCGAGGGGGCGGCAAAAGATTGGTATGCTACTCTCCTGCTCACTGTCCGTCTTGATTGGGACTCCGCCATGCTTGCCTTCAAGAACCAATACCAAGGCAACACCACTCACCGGCCCATGAGGAAAGAGCTAGAGAACACTACTCAATGAGATAATGAGTCCTTCATCGACTTCACAAGGAGATGGAATGACAAACTCTCCGAAATTGTTGAGAGGCCAAACACAAAAGAGCAAATGGACATCTTTCTCAAGTGTCTCAAGATTGATCTCCGCACTTACCTAAGTGGGGCTTGCTACTCCGACTTCTCCCAAATGTATGAGGCGGGTGTACGCATGGATGACTTGCTCAAGGAGATTAAGAAGACCACTCCTACTTACCGCTACAAGGCCGCTTCCAACTCCACAAAAGAGGCCTCGGTCAACGCCGTCACTATTGACAAGGGGAATTACAAAAAGGTTCCTCCACCTCAAGGGAAAAGGCCCCGAAGTGACCGTGTCTACACGCCTCTCCAAGGCATGACTCAAACCGAAGTGTTCGAGGTCCTCAAGGCAAAGGGTCAAATCACACCCGTGCAAGGGTACCAACCCAAGACGATCAACTCCAATCATGCTCACCACAAATATTGTGGCTACCACCAATATAGTGGCCACACCACCGAGGATTGCTTCATTCTCCGTAATGTCATTCAAGATCTCATAGATAAGAAAGAATTTGTAGTGGCTAATGACGAGCATGTCAATGTAATAGAGATAGGAGAACTTGAGGGACCACCCATTCAATCTCAATTGTGAATGGGGGCCCCAATGTTATGAATAAACTTGACAATTCTTGTTATGTAGTGACTTACGATGAGGTAATGAGGGAAGTACTAGAGAATAGGAAAAAGAAGCAAGACGGGAACGTCAACATGCTAACTCGATCCGGTCGAGTCATAGCAAGCAACCCTTCCACTTCCGCACCAAGCTCCTCTTCTCAAAAGCCGCAAGCTCACAACGCTCCGAAGATCCTCTACTTGTCCAACTCAAGAAAACTCAAGCCAACATCTCTATTTGGGACCTCATTGCATCCTCAAAGAAACACTGAGATCTTGTCATCCGCAATCTCGATGATACATCAGTTTCTCCCGATACTACTCCCGAGGACCTCACAGCAATGATTGGTAACATTCATTTTGGCAACGTCATCACCTTTGCTGATATGGACCTTCCACCGTTTGGTTCCGACCACAACGAAGCTATTTACCTTAAGGTACGAGCAAGGGGAGACCCGTCTCAAGAGTCTTAGTGGACGGTGGTTCCGCACTCAATCTCATGCCTGGTAGAATCATGGGCATACTGGGGCTTAAGGATTCTGATTTAAAGCCCTCTACTCAAGTAATCCGAGGTTATGACAGCACCGCCCGTACAGTCATGGGTATGATCGAGATAGACATTGAGTTTAGGAGCATGGTCATGTCCGTTCCATTCCAAGTGCTTGATATCCCGGCCTCGTTCAACTTACTGTTGGGTCGACCATGGATTCATAGTGCTAATGCCGTACCGTCAACTCTCCACCAATGTGTCAAGATCCGAAATGGTGATGAAATAGTGACCGTAATGGCTGAAAACATTACTATCCACAGAAAAGGTGAGCCCGTCCACCAAGTTCAGCACGGTCTACCAGACTCCACTCTCTCCGGCGTCTCAATCAACGCCATTGACAAAGAAGGGGGAAACGGATCATGGACCCCCAGCAATCACAAAGTCCTCCGCATGATGAGGAATATGGACTACTTCCCTGGTTTAGGCTTAGGGAAATATCAACAAGGAATCCTACATCCCGTGCAAGTCCCCTTCGTCAAGAACACTTTTGGTTTGGGATATGAGCCTTCCAAAGAAGACTTGAAACAAGAACATGCAATCAAGAACGAAAAGGCCCGAGCTCGTAAAGAAGGCCGTCGTTATGAGGTCCCTAATCTAAGGCCTTACCGCAAGACGTTGAATGGTTATTTTGTCCGCCAAGGGGAAGACGTTCCATACATGATTTTTCCCGAGCCATGGGTTAACAATAAGGGTGTCAAAAAGCCCGGCCTCGAAATCTTCTCCGATTGTGAGATTCAGAAATCCGAAAGGGAACCAACTCCCATGTCGCCCCGTGAATGGTGGGGGAGGAAGTTGACTATAGAGTCCGAGACAGAAATCACCGTGGGGGAAGAACTGACAGATTTAGCCTCCATGTTCGAAGAGCTTGCCGTAATGAATGAATGCCAAGTCAACACCATCCATGACACCGTCATCATGAACGAGACTATCAGTGAGATCCCGCCAAGCTCCGAGCCGATCTTGGTATTCAACAAAAGGGCCCGTGGTATCCGAGGAATTCTTAGTCCAATAAATGGGTTGCATACCCCGCACAGCAACAAAGGAAGAGCAGCTTACACTTACTTTCGAATCCGAGGGTGTCTCTAATACCCTCACCCAAGAGGATTTGGAGGCCATAGCCGAGCGTGTGTTTCCTTTCTTTGCTAATGAAAAATTTGATATTTCTGAGTACCCTGAGATTGCAAACATCATAAATGATGAATTAACTAATAATGAACTTAACGAACAAGTTAATAACGATTCAAATTATGATGAAATAGACCACGAAAACACAACATACTTAAATGAACTTGCTCAACAGTCCGTAGTCATGGCGAGAATGGTCCAAAGGCTGATGAAGAATTACAGGTTGTTATTCTGGGTACCGAAGAAGAGCCAAAAGAAACCAAGATTGGAAGCTTCTTCAAGGGAGACGACAGAGACAGATTGACTGCATTACTACGGGAGTTCGTGGATGTGTTCGCATGGTCATACAAGGACATGCCGGGTTTAGACAGAAAGGTAGCGGAGCACAGGATTCCGATCAGAGAAGATGCCAGGCCAGTAAAGCAGAAGCTCCGAAAGATCAAGCCAGAATGGTCTCTGCAGGTCAAAGAAGAGATTGAGAAGCTCCTCAGTGTGGGTTTCATCAAGGTTATCGAGTATCCGACATGGTTAGCCAACATTGTGACAGTCAGGAAGGCGAACGGCAAGGTTCGAGTTTGTGTAGACTTCCGGGATTTAAACAAAGCTTCCCCAAAGGATGATTTTCCACTCCCTAATATCGACATGCTAGTCGACTCCACTGCTGCCTACGAGGTTCGCTCATTTGTGGATGGGTTCGCTGGGTACAATCAGATTCTCATGGCCGAGGAAGATCAACATAAGACAGCCTTCACAACACCGTGGGGTACCTTTTTCTACACAGTCATGCCATTTGGGTTAAGAAATGCTGGGGATTCCTACCAAAGAGCCGTGACAGACTTGTTCCACGATATGATTCACAAATAAATCGAGGTCTATGTGGACGACATGATCATTCACTCCAAAGGAACCGATGGTCAACACCTGGTCGATCTCCGCAAGTTCTTCGAAAGGCTTCGTCAACACAAAATGAGGCTCAACCCTGTAAAGTGCACATTCGGGGTTATCCGAGGCAAAGTTCTTGGTTATATGGTCACTGAAAGGGGAATCGAAGTAGACCCCTCCAAAATCAAGGTAATCATTGACATGCCTCCTCCAAAGACGCAGAAAGAGATTAAAGGTTTTATGGGCAGACTACAATACATCAGTCGGTTTGTGCACCAACTCACTTCCATGTGCGAGCCAATCTTCAAGCTACTCAAGAAGAATGTGGCTCTAGAATGGACCGACGCGTGCCAAGAAGCCTTCGATCAAGTAAAGCATTACTTGACGTGCCCTCCTGTCCTAGTTCCACCGCACAAGGAGAAACCTCTGTTGCTTTATCTCACTGTCAATGATGAAGCCCTAGGGGCTATGTTAGCACAAGAGCAATGAGAGTCCACAAAGGAGAACGCCATTTATTTTGTCAGTCGCCGATTCCAAGGAGGCGAAAAGAACTACTCTGTCTTAGAAAAGTCATGTGCAGCATTGGTTTGGGTCACTCAAAAGCTCAAACACTATATGGAAGCTTTCCCGATCAAGCTAGTAGCGAAGGTGGACCCGCTCCGCTACATCTTCGAGAAGCCTTTCATGTCAACAAGAATAGCCAAATGGTACTTCATGCTCGCCGGCTATGATATCACTTACGTCACACTAAAATCCGTCAGGGGGAAAGTGTTCAGTGACCAGCTTGCCGAATTCCCATGTGACGAAGTGAAGGGGGGAAGATGTACAGTTCCCCGACGAGCATTTAATTTGTGCTGCAACCGAGGAAGACAAGTGGCAACTTTTTTTCGATGGCGCCGCCAATAAACACGGTTTTGGTATAGGGGTATTGCTTGTCGATCCAAAAGACATCTACACTCCCATTGCCATACGCCTGGAATTCGAAGCCACCAACAACATTGCCGAGTACGAAGCATGCATAGCAGGGCTCGAAGCAGCTCTCGAAAGAAACGTCACGGAACTAGAAGTGTTCGGCGACTCTTTGCTCCTTATCAATCAGCAATCGGGTAAATGGCGAACCCAAGACCCGACTCTCCAACAGTATGGTCAGCACCTTGAAGAACTGGTTGAACAATTCCAAGAGATCACTTTAAACTACCTGCCAAGGGATAAGAATCGCTTCGCCGATGCACTGGCCACTATAGCTTCATTAGTTGAAATGCCCAAAGGGAAAATGGTGAAGCCTTTCAAAATTGCTCGAAGGAACAGTCCGGCATATTGCATGAATATCGAGATCAACGAGGTTCAAACAAACTCTCCGTGGTATTCGGATATCATGAACTTCCTCAAAGACGACACTTATCCCGAGAACATCAATAAGAAGTCTCAAGCGGCTCTGCAAAGGTTAGCCTCTCGGTACGTACTGATTGGGGACCGAATCTATAAAAGGCACCACGACGGGATCAATCTCTTATGCGCCAATGAGACCGAAGCTCAAGAGATAATGTGTGAAGTGCACGAAGGAGAATGTGGACCCCACATGAATAGGTTTATGCTAGTCAAGAAGATACTCCGCATTGGTTACTATTGGAGCACTATGGAACGAGACTGTATCGAGAAAGTCAAAAGGTGTGCCAAGTGCCAATTCCACGCTAATCTGCAACATGCTCCACCCTCACAACTTTACAACATGGTCACACCTTGGCCTTTCTCTTGTTGGGGGATAGCATCATCGGTAAAGTTCATCCTGCCGGGAGCAATGGGCAGTCATTCGTCCTAGTGGCAGTCGACTACTTCACAAAGTGGGTCGAAGCACAAGCCTATCGAACCCTCAATGCCAAGAAAGTGGCCGAATTTGTAAAGATTAATATCATGTGCCGATACGGCGTGCCTCATGAAATCATTTCCGACAACGGCTCTCACTTTGAGAAGGAAATGGATGCACTTTTGGTAGAATACAAGATCACCAAGCATAAGTCATCTCCTTACCGGCCCCAAGCAAATGGCGCAGTCGAAGCAGCAAATAAGACCATCGAGACCATCGTCAAGAAAATGGCCTCAACAGGAAGGGATTGGCCCGAAAAGCTACCATTAGCATTGTGGGGCTACCGCACATCAATACGATCCGTAACAGGAGAAACTCCTTATGCATTGGTCTATGGTTCTGAAGCCGTACTCCCTATCGAACTTGAAGTCCCATCTCTACGAGTCCTCCTCGAGAATCAAGTCAACGAGGTCGACTGGATGCAAAGTCGATATGAACAACTAGCCTTGCTCGACGAGAAAAGGTTAAGAGCACTCGAACGCACAAGGGCGTATCAGCAAAGGATGGCAAGGGCTTTCAACAAAAAAGTGAGGCCTCGAAACATCAATGTGGGAGATTTGGTCTTAAGACAACATCCTCCTAATGCCATGAATCCCCTGGGGAAATGGGGACCCTGATGGATCGGTCCGTACGTGGTCAAAAAGATACTAAGCGGTGGTGCAGTCCGGCTCATGGATTTAGATGGTGACCAGCTGCCAAAGGAGGTCAACCTCGACAAGCTCAAGAGGTTCTACGCTTAATAAACAAAGACCATTAAAAAAAAAAAAAAAAAAAAAAATCGCTCGCTAGGTTGAAAACCCGCAAGGGCGGCCTAGGCAAAAATTAGAGCACGTGCAAAAAAGAAGCCCGCTAGATTGAAAACCCGAAAGGGCGGTCTAGGCAAAAAACATGGTGCAACAAAAAAAAAAAAAAAAAAAAATGGTCTTTGTTTGTTTGAACTACGAAGACCTGAGCCTCCCAACTGGAGGAACGTAGGCAACCTTCGGGTGCGGTCTAAAAACATATCAAAAATACCCAATTCACTTCAAATAACAAAATGCAATTTTTATTCATTCAATGAATTATTTAAACCATTACAACGGATTTATTGAGCAACAAAAGACATCAAAATATTAAATCCTAAAACAAAGTGGTCTAATTGCAATCTCTTGGGGTACAAAGTAAAATCTAATCTTTCTTAGGTTTGGGAACCCATTGCTTCTTGTTATGTACTTTAGTCTTCTTGGATGGGGACGGAACATTCTTGGGACCGCCAAGACGGGAGAAAACGCTAGGACGGGACGGAGCTTCATCAACGGCTTTCCCTTTACCCTTATCAAGCGGAACCTTAGCGGGGACAACCATGGGACGCTTCCACACATATGAGGAATTTTCCTTACCTTTCTTCTTCTTGGGAAAATGACGGGGTCTATAGTCACGCACATGAACCACCGGTCTCACGGGGTCAACAACATCATCATTGGGCCTTCCCAAACGATCAAAAATGCTCGGACGTTTCTCCACCATCGAGACGGACCCTACCGCTGGAACGGCGTTCACCATTAGAACGGACTTCTCACCCTCGGGGACGGAAACCTTAACTTCAAAGGAGAAAGTCATTGGGGCCATTATAACAAGAATTTTGTGGTTTAGGGGGAGAAAGTGTTTGCAAAAGAATGCTGTGTGGCCATTCTGGTCGAAAAATGGTTCAAATTTATAGCTGTTGGAACATTCTGATCAGAAAAGAAAGGGGCTGTAATTCAGCAGGCCATAAGCGTGCGCCTCCGACCATGGCTTCACAACGCGCGCGCCTCCCACAAGCAAGGCCCGACGCGCGCGCCTTTGACAGCAGCTCAGACAGAAACAGCCCTTGTCAGTTCAGAACAGAACCCAAGCGCTTCAACATATCCAACCTACAGCAAAATCAAATCCCAGCAACAAAAAGGAGTTCAAGCATCGACAACAAGCACCCTTTGGGCACACATTTGTTTGTAAAGAGTCAACATCTAAGATCGAGTCGCTAAAAGAACATAAAACGAGTAGTAAGATAACTAGGATTGTAAATACATGTTAAATGTTATTACAGGAAAAAGTAAAAGTGTTTCAATCCCTCATCCTCTCAGCCACGACAGCTCGGGCACGTCATCACCAACACTGTGCTCACCCCCTGCTACCGCTCTCGGTCTCCTCATCGTCATCATCATCCTCATCATCATCATCATCCTCAGACTCAGATGTCTCAATCACAACATCAGGACGGGTTCTCTTGGCAGCTCTCCCTGATGAACTGGCGCCGCCCCGGCTCTGGCTACCCTCTCGGCTCAGACTCCTACTATGGCTCAGACTCCTGCTCAGCGACTGCCTCGCCGAAGAAACAGCCTCATCAATGTCCAGTGCAGCATCCCTGCAGCCTCGTCCCATGCCCCGAGCACCTCGGGCAGCTCATCTCGCAGCACCAGAGACAGCACCGGCAGCATCTCTAGTCATGGCAGCAATATCCCTGCACAACTCCAGCACCCTCTCCTCCAGCTGACGGAGCCTCCGCCTCATTCCTTTGTTCTGCCTACCCAAGTGCCTATAAGCAGCCACGGGCACCTGTTGCAACAAAGAACGGGGAAAGGAAATTACATCAATACAAAGAACAGAAAAACAAGACTGGAACTGAGAAAATGCAAAGATGGTCAGAAAAACATACCACAGCAGCCTGAGCGGGAGGCTCTCTCTCCGGTGACATATCCTCGGGAACAATCTCCCTCTGCTCCTCAAAGACCCTGAAGTTTGAATAAGTGTAATAAGGAGGAGGCAAAGGAGGATCTAAACAATACCCGGCACCGGTAGTATAAAACCGAGCGGAAGTCGAAGGAGCACCCTGTGATCTCCTCGGATCAGCGAACATAAAGCCCTGCATCAAGTTGTTCTCCCTGAAGAGGCCATAGTCCTGATCCAAGTGAATATAAGGGACGGCATCAACCCCTACCATATATGCCGCACGATCAGCCTCTGAAAGTGACCTCCAGTTACGAGGACAGAAAGGAGGAACGTCTGGAACTGCAGGACGAGGAGGGGTGTAAAAGTCTGTCACCTGGGTACCATGCTACCAAAATACTCTGTCTCCCAAGTACAGAGCCATGCACTCACCCGAACTCATCAAAAGCCGAGAATGGGTAGGAATAAGAGTGTGCTCAAACCAGTGCTGAACTGATCTCCACGGATACAAAGAGAAGGCAACAGACTCAGGCCTCAGGGTATCCAAGTGCCGTCGGGCCGAAGTAAGACTAATGGGGTTCGTGCCAGTCTTTACATTCCTCTCCTTATACGCCCACCGTGCACAATCCGGATACTGGGGCTGGCCTTCCTTGGCAATCTTGAAATCCCTCAGATTCAGGATAGCAAAAGCCCAAAGCTGTAGACAAAAGGCGGAAACAAAGTTAATGACAGTCAACGAAAAAGGCAGTTATGACTAAGGCAAGGAGAATATAAAAGGGACAGTAAGTGGTATACCTCCCACAGCAAGCTGAAGCCCATAACAGAGCTGGTAGTCGAGCGGCTGGTCAAATCCATGCCGTGATAACAAGCAGCCAAGCCCGCTGCGCCCCAGTTATACTGGCCGATCTGGTCCAAGTCCACTAACAAGTCAAGCAGAGCCAAAGAGGCCGAAGATCCCCCATTGGCAAACAGAGTGTGGGATAACAAGTACCAAATGAAGCAACGGGCCACAGCATCAACCCGATCAGCAGTAACACCTCGAGCCTCAGCCATCAAGATGCTGAAATAAGCCCGGATTCTCCCCCATGTCACTCGAGAATTCTTAACCTCGAACCGGCAGTCAACCAAGGCCAGTAACTCGTCCGGAGTTCGAGCAGCCCCTCTCAAACCAAAAGGGACAGGCACCCCCATGAACGGCAAGCCCGTCAAAGCTGTGAAATCAGTAGGCGTCATAGTCACCTCACCCATGGGTAAATGAAAGGTATGGGTGGTATCCCACCATCTCTCCCTCAATGCCTGAACCACATCAGGGTCATTCTTCAAAGCTGGGAGGCTAGTGACAAAAAGACCAAAATGAGTCCCTGTGACTCGGGCCCGAACATTCTCGGGCAACCTCTTCCATATAGAGATGGGCCCATGAGCCCCACCGCGAATCTCTGTCAAACGGGTCCACTCCTGAAAGGAAAAGAGGAACAGCAAAAATTTCATCAGCACGACTGCTAGAAAACGGATGAACTCAACACAGAGATTTCAACGGCAGAACAATGTACAAGCAAGTGTGTGAATGTGAAAATGGACATCCCAACATGTCCCTTACAACAAATCAGCAACAACAAACAACATGCAAAGAATGATCAATAAAGCTGCTGCAGCAATATTTCGGGTAAAGAAAACAGAACTTCATGAAACCCGAAATCGACAAGAAAGGTGAGGCATTCTTACCAAACCCGAAGTCACAAAGTGAGAAATATGGGTATGAGGCCGAAAAGTAAGCAAGCTCGGGTCCATAGCTTCAACCCCAATTTCGGGCTCCTCGCCCTGTGGCATCTCAAACGGAGGTGATTGCTGACGATCCGACATCGTTTCTTTGACGGAATTGATCCTAGAGCAGCAAGAAAGTGTTTTGGGGTGATTTCTCTACGAAAATTGGGCTTGGAATTTGGAGGGTTCTTCAAATTTTTGAAAAATGGCCGAAAACAGCAAACAGCCTGTTTAAATATGCTGAACTTATGCGCCTCCCGACATATTCATACGAGGTGCGCGCGTCCCACAACGAGGCCCGGACGCACGCTCTTCCCATCATCAGGTAGGATCAGTCTCCCATACAAAAATCCATGTATCGTATCAAGGTTTCCCCACGGATTCCAAACTCCTTAAGTTTTGTCACGGGTTCCACACCCCCCTCAAGAGTCAATCTCAGCATTTCATCCCCAGCAGGAACATTTTTCTGGTCGCGGTCAACCGTGCCCACACCCCACAAGGTCAACAACATAAGCAGATGCGGCTCCAAGTCGGCAACTCGGTCCATATCGAGACAAGTTCCCATGAGCCCCAAGTCGGCAACTCGGTCCATATCGAGACAAGCTCCCATGAGCTCCAAGTCAACAAACTCGGTCCATATTGAGACAAGCTCCCATGAGCCCCAAGTCGGCAACTCAGTCCATATCGAGACAAGCTCCCATGAGCTCCAACTCAACAAACTCGGTCCATATCGAGACAAGCTCCCATGAGCCCCAACTCAACAAACTCGGTCCATATCGAGACAAGCTCCCATGAGCTCCA
Organism: Campanula takesimana; assembly: GCA_026119855.1. NCBI lineage: Eukaryota > Viridiplantae > Streptophyta > Magnoliopsida > Asterales > Campanulaceae > Campanula > Campanula takesimana. The sequence continues at coordinate 986,032 of JAOWBW010000435.1, read as the reverse complement.
AGTCAACAAACTCGGTCCATATCGAGACAAGCTCCCATGAGCTCCAACTCAACAAACTCGGTCCATATCGAGACAAGCTCCCATGAGCTCCAAGTCAACAAACTCGGTCCATATCGAGACAAGCTCCCACGAGCTCCAACTCAACAAACTCGGTCCATATCGAGACAAGCTCCCATGAGCTCCAAGTCGGCAACTCGGTCCATATCGAGACAAGCTCCTATGAGCCCCAAGTCGGCAACTCGGTCCATATCGAGACAAGCTCCCATGAGCTCCAATACAACACTCCAGCAAAAGCCGCTCACACAGGGAGCGCACCACTATCTCTCGCAATTTCAAATTCCTGCTTTCATCGAGTCTTTGCTTTTTTCTTAGTGATGTCCTCGGCGGGTGTTTTTAACTTTCGTCGACGCATTCTGCTTTGCAGTCCACGTCGCCGAGGGGCTCTGTAGACACCCCGCCTTGGACCGCTCACCCCGATTGCACATTTGATTTTGTGTTTCTCCCCATTCTAAGTGTTTCTCGTTAGTTTCTGTCACTTCCGTTAAGTTCCTGACTGACTTCGTTAAGTCCAGGGACTAAACTGAATGACAGGGCTGACTTTCTAGTCCGTTCTGTCAAAATTGCCTTATCTGAGTCGCGCGCCTCCGACAGGAGGATCCAGGCTCGCGCGCCTCCCACCCCCAAAGCAGGAAGCGCGCGCCTCTGGGCGTCAGTTACAGATTTCTGGCCAGGATTCCCTCCCTTGCTCAATTTACAGGATTTTGCCCGGGAAGGATTTCTTGGTGACTGAGTTTTGGCACCAAAAACACCCCTCTTTCACCTATAAAAACCTCTCTTTACCTCCATTTTCAAGGATCGAAAAACGATCGAAAAAGGATCGAAAAAAGACCAAAAATTGAACTTACAAAAACTACACCAAAATCACTTTCTAAAGGTTCTCCAAGAATCAAATCAAGCAACATTTGAAGTTCTTCAAATTGTAGGTAAAAGTCCATCTTTTCCTTTCTTTTCTACTTCATCTCCTCTCTCTCTTTTACTTTAATCAAATGTGCAATCACCCAAATCATTTTGGAACATGACTCTAATGATCACCTCATCTCATTGTGGTTGGTTAAGGAGTTATCTCCTACATTCCAAATCCTATTTTAAATCCCCCCTTTTCATGACTTAAAGAATAAGAAGAAGAACATTTTCATTCATGTAGATTTTGATCAAGCAAGACCAACTTTAGTTGGGTGAGATGGGCGTTTCGGTACTTCCCATCTCGTAATCTAACCCCCGAACCTCAAAACAAAGAATCTCTGTTTTCGTAATCAAACTTAGGCTACAATCTATAGGTTTTTCTTATGTTCCTCAAAACATAGGTGGCGACTCTAAAAAACAAGTTAGACATCCTAGGATCACACCGCGCGCTCGAGCCTAAGGCCGTGGTCACCCCCGGGGTATCTACAGATATGACTTAAGCCATGCTTAAGTCAATCAAGGGTAGAGTAGTAGCCGATTTATTGGCAGATTTGGCCTTGGACCTCGTGCCCGAGCTAGAACCACAGTTCCCTGATGAAGATATTCACAGTGTCGAAGTGCTCGAAAGTAAATGGAAACTTTTCTTCGATGGAGCCGCCAACAAGAGAGGTTTCGGGATAGGGATTCTACTCGTTGATCCTTCGGATACAAATACTCCCATCGCTATTCGAATTGATTTCGAATGTTCCAATAACACAGCTGAATACGGAGCCTGTCTAGCCAGCTTAGAGGAAGCACTGAAAAGGGGAGTAAAAGAAATTGAGGTTTTCGGTGACTCTGCCTTGATTATCAATCAAATCGAAGGGAAATGGAAAATTATTGATCAAAGGTTGCAACAGTACCACATCCGTCTGGTAGCGTTAGCCAGTTGTTTTACAAAAATATCGTTTCACTATCTCCCGCGAGACAGAAACAAATTTGCAGATGCGTTAGCCACATTGACATCCATTATGGAATTTCCCGTAGGAGTGGACGTGAACCCTCTAATTGTGAGTCGACGATCAGTTCCTGCCCACTGCTTGACAATTGATTTGGATGACGATGATTCAGAAGAGCCGTGGTACATTGATGTGTGGAATTTGCTTAAGCATGGCCAGTGCCCTCCGGGGAAAGGCAAGCGAGCAAGGGTCGCTTTGAGGAGATGGGCCGCGCAATTATTTTTGTTGCCGGAGATAGACTCTACAAGCGACATCACCAAAGGCCGAACTTACTATGCATCGATAAGTCACAAGCCGAAAGAGTCATGGCTGAACTCCATGAAGGAATGTGCGGTCCTCACATGAATGGGCACATGCTTGCAAAGAAAGCAATTCGGCAAGGATACTACTGGACGACTATGGAGACAGACGGCATCCGAAAAGTCCGTACGTGCGACAAGTGCCAGTGGTATGCGAATTTTCAACACCTGCCTCCTCATATTCTTTACCACTCGATAGCTCCCTGGCCCTTTTCTACTTGGGGAATTGATGTGATCGTTCAATTCAAGCCAAAAGAATCTAATGGCCACGAATATGTGTTGGTTGCGGTAGACTACTTTACAAAGTGGGTCGAAGCACAGTCTTACAAAGTGCTAAATGCAAAGAAAGTCGCTGAGTTTATCAGAACCAACATCATTTACCGGTATGGGGTTCCTTATGAGATGGTTTCTGACAATGGATCTCATTTTGAGAAAGAGGTCGTTCAGTTATGCGATGAATTCAAAATTCAAATGCACAAGTCGTCCCCTTACCGCCCCCAAGCTAACGGTGCGGTTGAGGCAGTCAATAAGACTCTAGAAAATATCATCCGGAAGATGGCAATCACCGGACGAGATTGGCCCGAGAAATTACCCCTTGCACTGTGGGGATACCGCACATAGGTTCGAACGCCAACAGGGGCTACCCCTTACTCCCTGTCTTATGGAATGGAATCCGTTTTTCTCGTTGAGCTTGATATCCCTTCCATGCGGGTCTTACTCAAAAATCAGATTTCGGAAGTAGACTGGCTCCAGCATAGATACGATGAGTTGGTTTTGCTCGATGAGAAACGCCTGTGTGCCTTAGAGCATAATCGAGCCTATCAGCGAAGGATAGCCCGGTCATTCAACAAAAGGGTCAAGGACCGTGACATTAAGCTAGGATATCTGGTTTTGCGCGAAAAGCCACCGAGTTACAACGACAACCGAGGCAAATGGAAGTCGCCATGGTTAGGCCCCTACATTGTCAAGAGCATTCAGTCGGGTGGTGCAGTTTTCTTGATGACGGAGAATGGAGAAGACCTCGCCCAGCCCTTCAACTTGGACAAGCTGAAGAAGTATTACCCGTGAAGGCGTCTTACCCCTTCCCTCTTAATCGAGTAAAAAAAAAAAAAAAAAAGCGCAAAAAGAGAGCCCGCTAGGATTGAAAACCTGAAAGTGCGGTCCTAGGCAAAACAAATTGAGTGGAGATCGGGGTGTACATCCCGGGAGTGTATATGGGTTCAGTCATGGGAGTTACGATCTGAAAATGCTCCTGCAACCATATGTGTACCAAAATTGGGCTGCCTGCTAAGAACATTTCTCCTCGCGGAAAGTAGCTATCCAGACCATGAAAAGTCTCAGCCAAGATGAGGGTTATTATGTTCCCCGCTTTTGGTTTGTTGCGGTCCCCAATGCGCTGGCAAGAGTCCAGAATGCCCAGAATGCGGAAATCCACAAAGCCGTCATAGGTAACGAAAAATAAATATGCAAACAGGCAAAACATCAAAGCGCAATTCCTACGCTCCGTGTATTCAGGGTCAGCATGGCAAGGTTCTGAAAATGATGATGGGAAGAGTGTCACGTCAAAGTAGGTCTGATATAGGCATTGTTGAGCAAAGGCCCGGTCGCAACCAAGCGCAAACAAATTCAGCGGAGTTTCGAGAGTCGACGGAGTCATCATTCCCCCTCCAAGGGAAAGGCCAATGATAGAGAAGAATTCTTCAAAAGTGGGACAGAGCTCATCATGAGTAAAGGTGAATAAATGATTACGAGGAGACCAAAAAAGTGAGGCGGCCCGAAGCATCTCCCAATTAATTTTGATCTTCCGTAGGGAAAACAAAGATGGTACATTAAAGGTCCTCTCCAGTGCAGCTTTTTCCCTATCAGAATAGGTTCTCACCCAAGAATTAAGATGCAAACGGTATTCAGCAGTATCAAGAGCAGTAGGATGGGGCTGAAACATGATTGTGAAAGGGATAATTGAAGCACGGATGATGAGAGTGTTTGTAATTGTTGGTGTGAAAGAATGAAGGGGATTGGCTGCCTTTTTATGCCAAAAATCCCTTCAAATCTCGTGACCCCCTGCCTTGGATCAGACCTCACCCCATTCCTCTCCTTATCCCAATCAAAATTTGGCACAAAAACCAAGAAATGGAGGATCAGCAGATCTGCACGACCGAGTCCTTTGTTCTGCGCGGCCGTGCAGACACTGTTCCAGTAATTTTTTTTTTTTTTGTTTTGTTTGCTTTTCTCCTCATTTCCAAAGAGCAATTCCCAACATTTTTCCTTACTCTTGAGCTGAATTTGAAGTGATCACATGTTGAGTCATCCCAAATTTTGTGGTCAAGCATAAAAATAAAAATGTTCTTTTAAAAGCAGCTAAAACTGTCAAGTCAAGACTCATAAAAATGCTCAGTTTAGCCTATTTTCGCTTGAATCTTTCCTGTGAAATAATGATTTCATGCAGGATGAATCAAAAAAATCTCATCGCGCAGCAAAGTCATCAAGATGAATTCGGATCCGATCAAAATCTTTGATTTGCAGGTGGCCCTCAACCATCATCGGTAGACTGCAAGTGCGCGATCAACACTCTTTCATCAGCAAGAAGAAGTTGCGGCGTATCCTTTTTCTCTCTTTCATTAAAGTTTTTTTTTACCTTCATCTCAAAAATTTGGTTACCCCTTGGTCATCTTTGGATTTATTCGAATTTGACCTTCTCTAAAAATTTGGTTACCCACTGGTCCTTTTCGGATTAACCGACTCGGACCCTCGACTTAGTTGGTTAATTTTTGGTCCGTGCCGGAGCCCGTACGGACCTCCCTCAGAACTACGCCCCGACTTGATTCCCGAAAGGGATACGTAGGCAGCTCGAATAGGAGCTCAGTCGCCGATTTCTTCAAAATTATAATGTTTTCTTTTCTTTCTTTCTTTCTCATCCCCAGCAAAGAGAATTCGAATTCTCAATGCCCCCTGGCTCAGAGATATGTGATCTCACCCAAAATCCATTCCTCCGTGTAGATACCCCGGGGGGAGAACCACGGCCTTAGGCTCGAGCGCGTGGTGTCATCCTAGGATGTCTAACTTGTTTTAGAGTCGCCACCTATGTTTTGAGGAACATAAGAAAAACCTATTGATTGTAGCCTAAATTTGATTACGAAAACAGAGATTCTTTGTTTTGAGGTTCGGGGGTTAGATTACGAGATGGGAAGTACCGAAACACCCATCTCGCCCAACTAAAGTTGGTCTTGCTTGATCAAAATCTACATGAATGATAACGTTCTTCTTCTTCTTCTTTAAGTTATAAAAAGGGGGGTTTAAAATAGGATTTGGAATGTAGGAGATAACTCCTTAACCAACCTCAATGAGATGAGGTGATCACTAGAGTCATGTCCCAAAATGATTTGGGTGATTGCACATTTGATTAAAATAAAAAGAGAGAGAGGAGATGAAGTAGAAAAGAAAGGAAAAGATGAACTTTTACCTACAATTTGGAGAACTTCAAATATTGCTTGGAGAGATCCTTGGAGAACCTTTAGAAAGTGATTTTGGTATAGTTTTTGTAAGTTCAATTTTCGGTCTAAGTTTTCGATGATTTTTCGATCCCTCAAAATGGAGGTAAAGAGAGGTTTTTATAGGTGAAAGAGGGGTGTTTTTGGTGCCAAAACTCAGTCACCAAGAAATCCTTCCCGGGCAAAATCTTGTAAATTGAGCAAGGGAGGGAATCCTGGCCAGAAATCTGTAACTGACGCCCAGAGGCGCGCGCTTCCTGCCTTGGGGGCGGGAGGCGCGCGCGCCTGGCTCCTCCTGTCGGAGGCGCGCGACTCAGAGAAGGCAATTTTGACAGAATGGACTAGAAAGTCAGCCCTGTCATCCAGTTTAGTCCCTAGACTTAACAAAGTCAGTCAGGAACTTAACGGAAGTGATAGAAACTAACGAGAAACACTTAAAATGGGGAGAAACACAAGATCAAATGTGCAATCGGGGTGAACGGTCCAAGGCGGGGTGTCTACAGAGCCCCTCGGCGACGTGGATTGCAAAGCAAAACGCGTCGACGAAAGTTAAAAACACCCGCCGAGGACAGCACCAAGAAAAGGCAAAGACTCGATGAAAGCAGGAATTTGAAATTGCGAGAGATAGTGGTGCGCTCCCTGTGTGAGCGGCTTTTGTTGATAGAGGGGGTGGTATGATCCATTAGGTGAACTTGCCGGCTGAATGTTTTTGAAGTGAGATGCCGTTAGTGAATCCCTTTTGAATGAATCCGTGGTATCCGTTTGATGAATCCGTTAGTGAATCCTTGGATGAGTCCGTTGGTGAACCCTTGTTGACGAATCCGTTGGTGAATCCGTTTGATGAATCCGTTAGTGAATCCTTTGGATGAGTCCGTTGGTGAACCCTTGTTGACGAATCCGTTGGTGAATCCGTTTGATGAATCCGTTAGTGAATCCCTTGGATGAGTCTGTTGGTGAACCCTTGCTGACGAATCCGTTGGTGAATCCGTTTGATGAATCCGTTAGTGAATCCCTTGGATGAGTCCGTTGGTGAACCCTTGTTGACGAATCCGTTGGTGAATCCGTTTGATGAATCCGTTAGTGAATCCTTTGGATGAGTCCGTTGGTGAACCCTTGTTGACGAATCCGTTAGATGAAATATTGCTTTGAAGTCTCGTGCCATTTGGAGTCACACTTGACTTTTGAATTGTGGGGTACGGGCACAGTTGACCGCGACCAGAAAAATGTTCCTGCTGGGGATGAAATGTTGAGATTGACTCTTGAGGGGGGTGTGGCACCCGTGACAGAACTTAGGGAGTTCGGAATTTTGAAGAGGACAGCCTACTTTTGGGTGGGAGTTTCTATCCTACTTTCGATTTTTGACATGCCTTAAGGGCGGACCAGAAAAATGTGTGCCCAAAGGGTGCTTGTTGTCGATGCTTTGAACTCCTTTTTGTTGCTGGGATTTGATTTTGCTGCAGGTTGGGTATGTTGAAGTGTTTGGGTTCTGTCCTGAACTGACAAGGGCTGTTTCTGTCTGAACTGCTGTCAAAGGCGCGCGCGTCGGGCCTTGTTTATGGGAGGCGCGCGCGTTGTGAAGCCCTGGTCGGAGGCGCGCGCTTCTGGACTGCTGAATTACAGCCCCTTTCTTTTCTGATCAGAATGTTCCAACAGCTATAAATTTGAACTATTTTCGACCAGAATGGTCACACAGCATTCTTTTGCAAACACTTTCTCCTCCTAAAATCACAAAGTTCTTGTCATAATGGCCCCCATGACTTTCTCCTTTGAAGTTAAGGTTTCCGTCCCCGAGGGTGAGAAGTCCGTCCCTATGGTGAGCGCCGCTCCAGCTGTGGGGTCCGTCTCGATGGTGGAGAAGCGTCCGAGCGTTTTTGATCGTTTGGGAAGGCCCAATGACGATGTTGTTGACCCCGTGAGACCGGTGGTTCATGTGCGGGACTATAGACCCCGTCATTTTCCCAAGAAGAAGAAAGGTAAAGGAAATTCCTCTTATGTGTGGAAGCGTCCCATGGTTGTCCCCGCTAAGGTTCCGCTTGATAAGGGTAAAGGGAAGGCCGTTGATGAAGCTCTGTCCCGTCCCAGCGTTTTCTCCCGTCTCGGCGGTCCCAAGAATGTTCCGTCCCGGTCCAAGAAGACTAAAGGACATAACAAGAAGCAATGGGTTCCCAAACCTAAGAAAGATTAGATTTTTTTTTGTACCCCAAGAGATTGCAATTTAGACCACTTTGTTTTAGGATTTAATATTTTGATGTCTTTTGTTGCTCAATAAATCCGTTGTAATGGTTTGAATAATTCATTGAATGAATAAAAATTGCATTTTGTTATTTGAAGTGAATTGGGTATTTTTGATATGTTTTAGACCGCACCCGAAGGTTGCCTACGTTCCTCCAGTTGGGAGGCTCAGGTCTTCGTAGTTCAAACAAACAAAGACCATTTTTTTTTTTTTTTTTTGTGCACCCTGTTTTTTGCCTAGACCGCCCTTACGGGTTTTCAATCTAGCGGGCTTCTTTTTTGCACGTGCTCTAATTTTTGCCTAGGCCGCCCTTGCGGGTTTTCAACCTAGCGAGCGATTTTTTATTTTTATTTTTTAATGGTCTTTGTTTATTAAGCGTAGAACCTCTTGAGCTTGTCGAGGTTGACCTCCTTTGGCAGCTGGTCACCATCTAAATCCACGAGCCGGACTGCACCACCGCTTAGTATCTTTTTGACCACGTACGGACCGATCCATCGGGGTCCCCATTTCCCCAGGGGATTCATGGCATTAGGAGGATGTTGTCTTAAGACCAAATCTCCCACATTGATGTTTCGAGGCTTCACTTTTTTGTTGAAAGCTCTTGCCATCCTTTGCTGATATGCTCTCTTGCGTTCGAGTGCCCTTAACCTTTTCTCGTCGAGTAAGGCTAGCTGTTCGTATCGACTCTGCATCCAGTTGACCTCGTTGACTTGATTCTCGAGGAGGACCCGTAGAGATGGGACTTCAAGTTCGATAGGGAGTACGGTTTCAGAACCATAGACCAATGCATAAGGAGTTTCTCCTGTTGCGGATCGTATCGATGTGCGGTAGCCCCACAATGCTAATGGTAGCTTCTCGGGCCAATCCCTTCCTGTTGAGGCCATCTTCTTGACGATGGTCTCGATGGTCTTATTTGCTGCTTCGACTGCGCCATTTGCTTGGGGCCGGTAAGGAGATGACTTGTGCTTGGTGATCTTGTATTCTACCAAAAGTGCATCCATTTCCTTCTCGAAGTGAGAGCCGTTGTCGGAAATGATTTCATGAGGCACGCCGTATCGGCACATGATATTAATCTTTACAAATTCGGCCACTTTCTTGGCGTTGAGGGTTTGATAGGCTTGTGCTTCGACCCACTTTGTGAAGTAGTCGACTGCCACTAGGACGAATGACTGCCCATTGCTCCCGGCAGGATGAACTTTACCGATGATGTCTATCCCCCAACAAGAGAAAGGCCAAGGTGTGACCATGTTGTAAAGTTGTGAGGGTGGAGCATGTTGCAGATTAGCGTGGAATTGGCACTTGGCACACCTTTTGACTTTCTCGATACAGTCTCGTTCCATAGTGCTCCAATAGTAACCAATGCGAAGTATCTTCTTGACTAGCATAAACCCATTCATGTGGGGTCCACATTCTCCTTCGTGCACTTCACACATTATCTCTTGAGCTTCGGTCTCATTGGCGCATAAGAGATTGATCCCGTCGTGGTGCCTTCTATATACTCGGTCTCCAATCAGTACATACCGAGAGGCTAACCTTTGCAGAGCTGCTTGAGACTTCTTATTGATGTTCTCGGGATAAGTGCCGTCTTTGAGGAAGTTCATGATATCTTTGTACCACGGAGAGTTTGTTTGAACCTCGTTGATCTCGATACTCATGCAATATGTCGGACTGTTCCTTCGAGCAATTTTGAAAGGCTTCACCATTTTTCCTTTGGGCATTTCAACTAATGAAGCTATAGTGGCCAGTGCATCGGCGAAGCGATTCTTATCCCTTGGCAGGTAGTTGAAAGTGATCTCTTGGAATTGTTCAACCAGTCCTTCAAGGTGCTGACCATACTGTTGGAGAGTCGGGTCTTGGGTTCGCCATTTACCCGATTGCTGATTGATAAGAAGCAAAGAGTCGCCGAACACTTCTAGTTCCGTGACGTTTCTTTCGAGAGCTGCTTCGAGCCCTGCTATGCATGCTTCGTACTCGGCAATGTTGTTGGTAGCTTCGAATTCCAGGCGTATGGCAATGGGAGTGTAGATGTCTTTTGGATCGACAAGCAATACCCCTATACCAAAACCGTGTTTATTGGCGGCGCCATCGAAAAAAAGTTGTTACTTGTCTTCCTCGGTTGTGGTACAAATTAAATGCTCGTCGGGGAACTGTACATCTTCCCCCTTCACTTCGTCACACGGGAATTCGGCAAGCTGGTCACTGAACACTTTCCCCCTGACGGATTTTAGTGTGACGTAAGTGATATCGTAGCCGGCGAGCATGAAGTACCATTTGGCTATTCTTGTTGACATGAAAGGCTTCTCGAAGATGTAGCGGAGCGGGTCCACCTTTGCTACTAGCTTGATCGGAAAAGCTTCCATATAGTGTTTGAGCTTTTGAGTGACCCAAACCAATGCTGCACATGACTTCTCTAGGACAGAGTAGTTCTTTTCGCCTCCTTGGAATCGGCGACTGACAAAATAAATGGCGTTCTCCTTTGTGGACTCTCGTTGCTCTTGTGCTAACATAGCCCCTAGGGCTTCATCATTGACAGTGAGATAAAGCAACAGAGGTTTCTCCTTGTGTGGCGGAACTAGAACAGGAGGGCACGTTAAATAATGCTTCACTTGCTCGAAGGCTTCTTGGCATGCGTCGGTCCATTCTAGAGCCACATTCTTCTTGAGTAACTTGAAGATTGGCTCGCACATGGAAGTGAGTTGGTGCACAAACCGACTGATGTATTGTAGTCTGCCCATGAAACCTTTAATCTCTTTCTGCGTCTTCGGAGGAGGCATGTCAATGATTGCCTTGATTTTGGAGGGGTCTACTTCGATTCCCCTTTCAGTGACCATATAACCAAGAACTTTGCCTCGGATAACCCCGAATGTGCACTTTGCAGGGTTGAGCCTCATCTTGTGTTGACGAAGCCTTTCGAAGAACTTGCGGAGATCGATCAAATGTTGACCATCGGTCCCTTTGGAGTGAATGATCATGTCGTCCACATAGACCTCGATTTCTTTGTGAATCATATCGTGGAACAAGTCCGTCACGGCTCTTTGGTAGGAAGCCCCAGCGTTTCTTAACCCAAACGGCATGACTGTGTAGCAGAAGGTCCCCCACGGTGTTGTGAAGGCTGTCTTATGTTGATCTTCCTCGGCCATGAGAATCTGATTGTACCCAGCGAACCCATCCACAAATGAGCGAACCTCGTAGGCAGCAGTGGAGTCGACTAGCATGTCGATATTAGGGAGTGGAAAATCATCTTTTGGGAAGCTTTGTTTAAATCCCGGAAGTCTACACAAACTCGGACCTTGCCGTTCGCCTTCCTGACTGTCACAATGTTGGCTAACCATGTCGGATACTCGATGACCTTGATGAAACCCACGCTGAGGAGCTTCTCAATCTCTTCTTTGACATGCAGAGACCATTCTGGCTTGATCTTCCTGAGCTTCTGCTTTACTGGCCTAGCATCTTCTCTGATCGAATCCTGTGCTCCGCTACCTTTCTGTCTAAACCCGGCATGTCTTTGTATGACCATGCGAACACATCCACGAACTCCCGTAGTAATGCAGTCAATCTGTATCTGTCGTCTCCCTTGAAGAAGCTTCCAATCTTGGTTTCTTTTGGCTCTTCTTTGGTACCCAGATTAACAACCTGCAATTCTTCGTCATCCTTTGGACCATTCTCGCCACGACTACGGACTTGTTGAGCAAGTTCATTTAAGTATGTTGTGTTTTCGTGGTCTATTTCATCATAATTTGAATCGTTATTAACTTGTTCGTTAAGTTCATTATTAGTTAATTCATCATTTATGATGTTTGCAATCTCAGGGTACTCAGAAATATCAAATTTTTCATTAGCAAAGAAAGGAAACACACGCTCGGCTATGGCCTCTAAATCCTCTTGGGTGAGGGTATTAGAGACACTCTCGGACTCGAAAGTAAGTGTAAGCTGCTCTTCCTTTGTTGCTGTGCGGGGTATGCAACCCATTTCTTGGACTAAGAATTCCTCGGATACCACAGGTCCTTTTGTTGAATACCAATTGATGATCGGCTCGGAGCTTGGCGGGATCTCACTGATGGTCTCGTTCATGATGACGGTGTCATGGATGGCGTTGACGTGGCATTCATTCATTACGGCAAGCTCTTCGAACACGGAGGCTAAATCTGTCAGTTCTTCCCCCACGGTGATTTCTGTCTCGGACTCTATAGTCACCTTCCTTCCCCACCATTCACGGGGCGACATGGGAGTTGGTTCCTTTTCGGATTTCTGGATCTCACAATCGGAGAAGATTTCGAGGCCAGGCTTTTTGACACCTTTATTGTTAACCCACGGCTCGGGAAAGATCATGTATGGAATGTCTTCCCCCTGGCGGACAAAATATCCATTCAACGTCTTGCGGTAAGGCCTTAGGTTAGGGACTTCATACCGACGGCCTTCTTTACGAGCTCGGGCCTTTTCGCTCTTGATTGCTTGTTCTTGCTTCAAGTCTTCTTTGGAAGACTCGTACCCCAAACCGAATGTGTTCTTGACAAATGGGACTTGCACGGGTTGTAGGATTCCTTGCTGATATTTCCCTAAGCCTAAACCAGGGAAGTAGTCCATATCCCTCATCATGCGGAGTACTTTGTGATTGCTGGGGGTCCATGATCCATTCCCCCCTTCTTTGTCAATGGCGTTGATTGAGACACCAGAGAGAGTGGAGTCTGGTAGACCGTGCTGAACTTGATGGACGGGCTCACCTTTTCTGTGGATAGTAATGTTTTCAGCCATTACGGTCACTATTTCATCACCATTTCGGATCTTGACACATTGGTGGAGAGTTGACGGTACGGCATTAGCATTATGAATCCATGGTTGACCCAACAGTAAGTTGAACGAGGCCGGGATATCAAGCACTTGGAATGGAACGGACATGACCATGCTTCCAAACTTAATGTCAATTTCGATCATACCCATGACTGTACGGGCGGTGCTGTCATAACCTCGGATTACTTGAGTAGAGGGCTTTAAATCAGAATCCTTAAGCCCCAATATGCCCATGATTCTACCAGGCATGAGATTGAGTGCGGAACCACCGTCCACTAAGACTCTTGAGACGGGCCTCCCCCTTGCTCGTACCTTGAGGTAAATAGCTTCGTTGTGGTCGGAACCAAACGGTGGAAGGTCCATATCGGCAAAGGTGATGACGTTGCCAAAGTGAATGTGACCAATCATTGCTGTGAGGTCCTCGGGAGTAGTATCGGGAGAAACTGATGTATCATCGAGATTGCGGATGACAAGATCTCGATGTTTCTTTGAGGATGCAATAAGGTCCCAAATAGAGATGTTGGCTTGAGTTTTCTTGAGTTGGACAAGTAGAGGATCTTCGGGAGTGTCGTGAGCTTGCGGCCTTTGAGAAGAGGAGCTCGGTGCGGAAGTGGAAGGGTTGCTTGCTATGACTCGACCGGATCGAGTTAGCATATTGACGTTCCCATCTTGCTTCTTTTTCCTATTCTCTAGTAGTTCCCTCATTACCTCATCATAAGTCACTACATAACAAAAATTGTCAATTTTATTCATAACATTGGGGCCCCCATTCACAATTGGGATTGAATGGGTGGTCCCTTCAAGTTCTCCTATCTCTATTACATTGACATGCTAGTCATTAGTCACTACAAATTCTTTCTTATCTATGAGATCTTGAATGACATTGCGGAGAACGAAGCATTCCTCGGTGGTGTGGCCACTATATTGGTGGTAGCCACAATATTTGTGGTGAGCATGATTGGAGTTGATCGTCTTGGGTTGGTACCCTTGCACGGGTGTGACTTGACCCTTTGCCTTGAGGACCTCCAACACTTCGGTTTGAGTCATGCCTTGGAGATGCGTGTACACACGGTCACTTCGGGGCCTTTTCCCTTGAGGTGGAGGAACCTTTTTGTAATTCCCCTTGTCAATAGTGACGGCGTTGACCGAGGCCTCTTTTGTGGAGTTGGAAGCGGCCTTGTAGCGGTAAGTAGGAGTGGTCTTCTTAATCTCCTTGAGCAAGTCATCCATGCGTACCCCCGCCTCATACATTTGGGAGAAGTCAGAGTAGCAAGCCCCACTTAGGTGGGTGCGGAGATCAATCTTGAGACACTTGAGAAATATGTCCATTTTCTCTTTTGTGTTCGGCCTCTCAACAATTTCAGAGAGTTTGTCATTCCATCTCCTTGTGAAGTCGATGAAGGACTCATTGTCTCGTTGAGTAGTGTTCTCTAGTTCTTTCCTTGTGGGCCGGTGAGTGGTGTTGCCTTGGTATTGGTTCTTGATGGCAAGCATGGCGGAGTCCCAATCAAGACGGACAGTGAGCGGGAGAGTAGCATACCAATCTTTTGCCGCCCCCTCGAGAGTGAGAGGAAAGCATTGAGCCATCACCTTGGTGGAGACCTTCTTTGGAACCATTGCCCAAATATAAGTCTTGATGTGAGCCATAGGACAAGAGTTGCCCTTGAATTTGCTTATGTCGGGCATCTTGAACTTATCGGGAAGAGCGGCCATAGTACTCATGAGGATGGATGATTGATAAAGGCTTGTGTCGGAGCCTTTCCCCATGTTGAGCCCATTAAATTTTTGGTCGATGTAGGCCATGATAGAATCCACCATTTTGGGCTCGTTGTTCTCGGAACTCGGTTCCCCCATTTTCTTGGTGCGAGTGCTGACATACGGACTTTTGAACAAACCCTCGGTCCATTCGGATTCATCATCATTGTTCTTGTTCTTTCCCTTGGCAAGGTTGGTGAGCTTTTCTTTCATTAGCTCCATTTCGGCCTCGTGGGCCTCCCTTTGGCTGTCGAGGTGGGATTGCCAAATGTCATCTTTGCTTTGTGCCTCCTTGTTAAGGGTGGAGACTTGCTCTTGGAGGAGTTGGACCATAGTTGAGAGCTGTTCGAGAGACATGGTGTTGCTGCTGCCGGTCATGGTTGATGTTGGAGCTGTTGGAGTGATCTCTTCACGGACTAACCGATTTGCTGAATCCCGGTAGACTTTGTAAGTACCGATTGAACCTATATTGCAGAAGAGGCCCTTGTCAGTCTTGAGTAACACTTGCGGTCCATGAAGAGGCTTAGAGCACACAGTTGGGCACACGACTCGAACCACATAAGAAAAGACTCTTTTTTTTTTTTTTATAAGTCGGAGGGAATGAATCCCTTTTGGGGTTTCTAAGAAAATAATGGAATCGTCACACTAGTATATAGACCATCTCGCGGTCCCATATACTCATCGGATTCCATCACGCTTGTGAATCCTACATGTATCGGGATTAGACTAAATTAATGTAGTAAAGCATACATGCGGGGACGGATTTTTATTTTCGTCCAAAATAACCACTTTTGGGGACGGATTTTTATTGCGTCCCTTTCAACAAGTTGGCATGTATGATTTGAAGACATTAGTTTAGGGAAATCTCGGTACATGGAAACCGACTTGAGTCACGGAGTGTTAGACCCTAACTAGAATTGTGTGGTTTGTGCTCGGCTTGAATATGAGGCTCAAAAGTCACCCCCGGCATGTAGTCTTGAACTACGCCACGGGCTGAG
Source organism: Campanula takesimana (assembly GCA_026119855.1). Taxonomy (NCBI): domain Eukaryota; kingdom Viridiplantae; phylum Streptophyta; class Magnoliopsida; order Asterales; family Campanulaceae; genus Campanula; species Campanula takesimana. Next base: position 970,510 of record JAOWBW010000435.1, on the reverse strand, counting down.
GTTTACCGCTTCGAAAGAGCCAAGGTCTGGTGGAGCTTGAAACTTTCTAGGACGGGCCTCGACGGGTTTGGGGTTGGACTTGTGCGACTCGATAGTGAGCAGTTCATAGGAATATGTGCATGTAGTGTGAGGTCTAACAAGTGACAAAATTTTTTATTTTTATTTTTGAAAAGAAAGAAAAACACACAAAACACATAAGCACATAAAATTACAACTCCCGAGTCACCCGTGTGACCGGTAAATAAAACACAAAATTAAAACAGTCTGAGGGTTCAATTCTGTTCTGATGCAGGCAACTGTGCCCACACCCCACTGTACTGCTCAGTCACTGAAACCTGTTTCTGTTCTGGGAATCAACCCAGGAGCGTGCGCCTCTGAGTGCTGAAGTGAGACGCGCGCGCATGGCGCAATGCTTATGGGAGGCGCGCGCTTCTGGGGTACACCTGTCAGAATGTCAGACCTTGGACTCAGGGGATTGCCCTGGTCCCATGTTCATATTGTAACCCCTGCAGAAGTGATTAGTGCAGAATAACAGAAGAAGAAGATGAAGAACATGAAGAAGTGGGCGATTCTGGTTCTTGATGCGGGATGCGCGCGCCTTAGGATTAAAAGGCCAGACGCGCGCGCCTCCCCCATCAGGAAACAGAATGCCCAGAAAAGATGTAGATTTCGATCAGAATGCAAGTTTAACCCTCAAAAGTCCCCAGCGGAGTCGCCACTGTAGATACCCCGGGGGGAGAACCACGGCCTTAGGCTCGAGCGCGTGGTGTCATCCTAGGATGTCTAACTTGTTTTAGAGTCGCCACCTATGTTTTGAGGAACATAAGAAAAACCTATTGATTGTAGCCTAAATTTGATTACGAAAACAGAGATTCTTTGTTTTGAGGTTCGGGGGTTAGATTACGAGATGGGAAGTACCGAAACACCCATCTCGCCCAACTAAAGTTGGTCTTGCTTGATCAAAATCTACATGAATGATAACGTTCTTCTTCTTCTTCTTTAAGTTATAAAAAGGGGGGTTTAAAATATGATTTGGAATGTAGGAGATAACTCCTTAACCAACCTCAATGAGATGAGGTGATCACTAGAGTCATGTCCCAAATGATTTGGGTGATTGCACATTTGATTAAAATAAAAAGAGAGAGAGGAGATGAAGTAGAAAAGAAAGGAAAAGATGAACTTTTACCTACAATTTGGAGAACTTCAAATATTGCTTGGAGAGATCCTTGGAGAACCTTTAGAAAGTGATTTTGGTATAGTTTTTTGTAAGTTCAATTTTCGGTCTAAGTTTTCGATGATTTTCGATCCCTCAAAATGGAGGTAAAGAGAGGTTTTTATAGGTGAAAGAGGGGTGTTTTTGGTGCCAAAACTCAGTCACCAAGAAATCCTTCCCGGGCAAAATCTTGTAATTTGAGCAAGGGAGGGAATCCTGGCCAGAAATCTGTAACTGACGCCCAGAGGCGCGCGCTTCCTGCCTTGGGGGCGGGAGGCGCGCGCGCCTGGCTCCTCCTGTCGGAGGCGCGCGACTCAGAGAAGGCAATTTTGACAGAATGGACTAGAAAGTCAGCCCTGTCATTCAGTTTAGTCCCTAGACTTAACAAAGTCAGTCAAGAACTTAACGGAAGTGACAGAAACTAACAAGAAACACTTAAAATGGGGAGAAACACAAGATCAAATGTGCAATCGGGGTGAACGGTCCAAGGCGGGGTGTCTACACTCCGCTCCATTGCCCCGCTAGAGAAGTTTACTTCTCAATCTTCATCCCCAGCATTAAGCTGAACTACGATTGGTCTGATTCTCGAAAGAGATACGTAGGAAACTTGGAAGTCTAGGTTCGACCATATTCTTGCTTGATTTGCGCGAGTAGAACTACGAAGGCTTGATTCCCGCAAGGGATACGTAGGAAGCCCCACTTCGGGCTCAGGCGTTAAACTGAGACGAGATCGGTAGTCTCTTAGTGATCGTCGAATCATCTTTACTTTAAAAGTGAATTCGACGAGGGGCTCTGTAGATACCCCGATCTCGCACCCCTTAAACCCTCATTTAAATTGGTCTAAACCTGATAATCGACCTAGAACCCTAGATTTGTCTGTTCGGGACTACCGAGCGCCTTATCGATGCATCTGATGAATAAACCCAGTCCAAATCTGTGATTAGGGCTCAAAATCGAGTAAACAGGCACATTCTCGAAAAATCGCGTGCCGGGACCCCTCGCCGGGTCCCGCACTGCTAAAAAAGCTTTTTACCGGACATCTGATGCATTAAAATTATAATATGTTATTCCTTGCTCGTTGAATAATTTCAAATACACCGGCGTGACCACAAAAATATTCCGAGCAACTTTCACGTTGGGCCCGCGGACAACCGGGATACCGGAACGCGCACAACGGAGCAGTTGCGGAGCTAAAAGACGGAGCCGGAAGAAATGTGTGCTGAGCAAGTAAATCACCAGACAACATGTGCCACGTGTCAAGCTATGAGTGGCTGGAAAAGAAAAAGGAAAAATCAATTTTTTTGACTTTTTGGCCATCTGCACGACCGAGCACTATAACTCGCACGGCCGTACAGAGCCTGTCGAGTCTATGGCAGTTTTCTCCCATTTTTGTCAAACTTCATGATTCCTTCTTCTTCTTCAAGCTTTTTCTCCCTCCTCCATCACCTCCATCAGACCAGCTACCTCCTTCCTCTACCCCTATGGTAGGGGTAGATTTGTCCTAAAAACTACCTCCCTCCTCCCCTCCAAAATTGCCTAAGTTTGGCCACAACTCTTACCATTCACACAACCATCCAAAACACACACAAATCTCCAACTCTCTTACTCTCTGAACTCTCTCTCAATTCTCAGCCTACACACCTTTTCCACACCGCCACCACTCGGCCACCACACCACCACCAAAGGCCACCGCATCACCACTACCTAAACCACCAAAGAACCACCCAAAATCACTACCAATCTTCATACAAAACACACAATACTCAAGCAAACAAATCATCCAACTCAAACAAAAAGAAAAGTCTTCCCTTGTCAAGACAAAGGAAGCACAAAACCCCTTGTACTAGGTAAGTTTTCTCATTGTTAGTACCCGACCTGAAAATGAGTTTATTAGGACTTTCCCAAAAATACAAGGACTTTATAGGAATTAGAAACCTTGCAAAGACTTGTCCTGGATTCCCAAAATATCTCATTTACGACAAAATTCATCAAAATAGGCAACTTAGGGTTACCATAAAGCAACAGTGAAACCCTAGCTTGAAAATCAAGTCAGCCTGCAGACTTGGCCACGCGGCCAACCTTGCTCCGCGTTGATCTTGGCCACGCGGCCACTCTTGTCACCGTCTTCAACCATGGCCAGGCGGCCAACCTTGCGCTGGATGATCTGGACCTTCAGATCCTCCCATCAGTTTATTATATAAACCACTCCATTCCATTGGTTTTGGGATCCGATTTTGAGAGCTCTAAGTACGAATTTTGGAGTTCTTAAACACAATTTTCTCTCTAATTAACATTCAAACACTCAAGAAGATCCAAGGTTTATTTCTTGCCAACATAGGTAAGTTTTCTAACTTTTTCTTCGTGTTCTTGCATTATTTTTAATGTAGATCTTTTATATTCATGTTCATGCATGTTTATTCATAGTTTCTTCATATGATTCGCATGTTCATTCATATGTTCATATATGTTCTTCGTGTTCATAGATTAAAACCTTATTTATGCTATATTTAGGGTTGCGATCTTCATGTTTGCATGTTATTTCATAGCCAATGATGATCGAGGGTTCATCAACCCGAGGATGATCTAGGAACTACTTCTAAACCCTAATCTTTAGGTAATTTCCCCCTCATTATGCATGATCCCGATTCTTCTGCCTATTCTAATTCTCTGCGAACTACGCTGACCTGAGCTTCTCACATTGAGAGGAACGTAGGCAATCTTCGGATCCGGTCTAAATCACTAACACACTACTAACACCGCATCATGATAGAAAGACCGATCAATTCAGGCAATAGGAGTGATAACGTTCAATATTCTTCTCTTGTTGTAACTTGACCCCCGAACCCATTAAACATGCTTTTTCTCAATGTTTTGGCTATAATTAAAACGGCGTGGCGACTCTCATAATTTTAATGTCGTTATGAATATTCCCTTTGTAAATAAAAATAATCACAAGATACTTCCCATGCGTCGCTTCATCGGAAAGGGGTATTCACAGTGGCGACTCTGCTGGGGACTGCTTTGAAACTTTTTCAAACTTAGTGGGTCTAACTTTCGTTCACATCATGATGTTTGCCATGTTCTCACATGCACCTTACACTTTGCCATGATTCTCACATGCACCACACCTGCCATGTTTACACATGCACCTCACATACTTGCCATGTTTACACATGCACACACCTTGCCATGTTTACACATGCACCTCACATACTTGCCATGTTTACACATGCACACACCTTGCCATGTTTACACATGCACACGCCTGCCATATTTGCACATGCACACTTGCCATGTTTACACATGCACCTCACATACTTGCCATGTTTACACATGCACCCTACATACACTTGCCATGTTTACACATGCACACACCTTGCCATGTTTACACATGCACACGCCTGCCATGTTTACACATGCACACACTTGCCATGTTTATACATGTACCTCACATACTTGCCATGTTTACACATGCACCCGTGCACCCCGCAATGTTAATACTTGTACTTTGTTGATACTTGTACTTTGTATATACCTTGCATCCTTGTACCCTTGTTATCTTCGCTTTAGTATTAGGGTCAAACAAAACTCTGCTATGCTCCCTTGTACATGGCTCTCTCTCCCTCTCTCATGCATTTCATTGCATCATCCTAACATCAAAAACTTCTCTCTTTTCTCCTTAAAAAGAATTAGTTTCTTGCCACACACTACCACTAGTCCGTGTCAGCACTGCACAGGTCCCCATTACCCGGAGTATTCGATGTGCAGGAATTTGTGCGCTACTGTCGCACTCTTTTCGAGTCACTCGTCTACTCCACTCACCGTGTACGTTCCGCAAGCGGTGGGAACCTTTTACCTAACCCGTGTCAACCCACACTAGTATAGGTAACACACCTAGGTTTTGACCGGTTGGTTTGGCTAGCTTTTTCTTAATAGTCAATTAACGTGCTGTCTATGTCGAGTCATACCCAAGTCAATGATGAATCGAGATCTTTGAGAGAAAGTGCACAAAAAAGTGATTTCCCTACAAGGGACGTGCCATGGTGAGATGAGTGTTTATTGTCAAGATCTCCGCTCATCATTAACTTGCGTAGGATGTAACATAGACATCACGTTAAATGCCTTTAAGGAAGGGTTAGTCGTAGGATCCGATGGTTGGTGGAAGCCGCTTGCCCTATAGGACCCTCGCCCAAATTGTCCGTTTGGGGGTGTGCAATACAGGTGAAAAACGAGGGGTCTATAGACGTAATGATGGCCTCCACTGATCGTAGTCTTCTAACTAGTTGCGAAAAAGGGGTACCCCTTCCAACCAATTAGGATGTAAATAATGTATGTTTTTATAAATTAAAATATACTTTGCATGAGCCTTCCCCCTCTCCTAAAGCTCCATTGCCCTTCAATCTTTCAGCAAAGCGAGTTTGGATCCGTTCGGGTGGTCGACTACAACGTGAAGCTTCTACTCCGTCCACGTTCTCAGTCTCGTCATCAGCAATGTCAACTCCCGCTTCAGCTTCAGCCTCTGCTCCTCCTGCCAGTACCGCCGAGCTCAACACTGAGGCTACTCTCAATGGTATTCCCCCAAGCCTCCGGAACTTCCTAGCCGGTCTCGAAGTCAAGATCAGGATTCTCGAGGAAAGCAACAAGATGTTGGAAGATCAGAACCAACAGTTGAAGGGTCACATTCAACAAAAGGGGACTAAACTGGTGCCCGATGAGAGAATTTCATTTATGTCGAGGATGAAGAGGTCAATACCAACTGTCCCCCCAACACCAATGCTACTACCTTCCCATTCCCAAGCTACCGCAATGTTCCACCTCCTTCTCTCTACACCCAACAAGGTTTCACTACCATGAGCAAGAACAAGGCTGTCTATGAACCTTCCCCTGAACTGCTTGGCGGCTACCTCTCCGCTAGCAAACTACCCGCACCCTCGTTGCCTTTGAGTATTGGGATGGCCGCTGCTACTGCTTCCACTACTCCTCCCGTCATTCTGTCAGAAACTATCCCCGACATCTCCAATCACCCTATGGTTATGGCCATGCAAGAGCAAATGCGAAAGTTGATCGAGACCGTGGATAAGCAAAGTGCACCGACTACCAAGACAATCAACCCTAGCCAAGTGGGGGCTCTCCCCAAGGATTTCAAGATGCCTAAGGTGGCAATGTTTCATGGTGACTCGTGTCCTAAGACTCATTTGGATAGTTATGTGTTGACCATGAGGGCTCGTGACTGCACCGACGAACAAATGGCTCGCGTATTTCATAGCACTTTGGATGGTATAGCTCTGCGTTGGTTCTTGGGGCTAGAACCAAGCGAGAGGCAAACGTGGGATCAAATCAGTGCCATTTTCTGTGAGAAGTATCAAGCTAACTTGGATTGGCATGTGAATCGAACGGATCTTGAGAACACTATGTAAAAGCCCGGCGAGGCTATTTATGATTTTTACAAGAGGTGGAACCATCGGTTGTGTGAGGTCCAATACCCACCAAAGGCGAGGGAACAGAAACAGATTTTCTACAAATGCTTGCTACCGGAGATGAAAGCAGCTATAGGTAATGGTTACTTCCCTGATTTGCGGGAAATGGTTGACGCCGGAGTAAGGTACGAAGCAGGGTTCACTGGGATTGTGCCGCCAAAGGAAAGTCCAAAGACCAACAACAACAATTCCTTCCGCTACAAGGCTCCTACTGCGCCCGCGCCTCCTAGGGGTGGAAAGGAGGCCGTCGGCCAAGTGAATATGGTCCAGAAAGAAGTCCCGTTAGATGTCCAAGCCGTAACAAGGAATGGGGCTCCGCCGCAAAGGGAGAGGGAGCACTTTGATGATTTTGGTATGCCTATGGGGAAAGTCTTTGACGTGTTAGTCAAGAGGGGTCTTATCAAGCCTTTAGAGAATTACCAACCTGCCTACCCAAGAAGTGATTTGGACGCCTCCAAGTTCTGCAAGTATCACAAGCACATCGGGCACACAACGGATGGTTGTATTCAATTGAAGCGCGTAGTACAAGGGTTGATCAATGACAAGAAGATTGAGAAGCCAAAGGGTCCTAATGTGGTGAATAACCCTCTTCCCAACAATGGGGGTGGGGTGAATATGGTGCAAACATGCGAGATTAGTATCCTAGAGCTCATGGATGCCTTTGACAAGATAGGGCTCACGATGGTGGATATATTCATGGCATTGGTGACGTTAGAAATGCTCGAACCATTAGAAGGACACCTTCCCCGCCTTGGTTGCGATTTGTCAAAGTTTTGCCACTACCACAAGTGCACCGGTCACACTACCGAAGAATGCTTTGAACTCAAGAAGGCCGTGCAGGAGCTCATCCACAAGGGAGTCATCGAAGACCCTAGAGATTATGTAGCTAGCAATGTACTCATGGTAGAACTTAGTGAGATCACTGATCCGGCCGAGCCTGTTGTGGCGGACTGTGATGAGATGGGTTGTATTTCAATGACTAATAATAAAGAATCTTCTTGCTACTTGTTGTCTTTAGAAGAACTAGTGAGTGAAGTCGAATCTCTAGAGGAGGAGAGTCCCAAGCCCTCTCAACCTCTTTCTTGGGCCGAAATCTTCGAGGAGGCCGAAAAGACCGAAGTTTCGCCCCCTTGTCAAGACTCGCCAATGTCTTTGGAGGAGCTACGTGCGGAAGTTTGTCTCCTTACAAGATCCGGTCAAGTGTACCAATCCGACCCGAAGGGTGCAAAGAAAGTCTTTGGGAAGGAACCCGAGCAAGCCGACCTAGACAAAGAAGACCCTATCCTCACTCAACTCAAACAAACCCAAGCCCACATTTCACTATGGTCCCTACTCACCTCCTCCCTAGCCCATCGCCTCATGCTCGAGCAAAACCTTGCCGCCACCATGGTACCATCCACTATTACCCCGGAGGACGTCACCCACATGATTGGTAATATCCACTATGGAAACATCATCACTTTCTCGGAGCTAGACAAGCCAGTGTTCGGAGTTGATCATAATGAGCCTTTGTACATCACTGTCGAAGTAAATGGCAAGAAGATTCCCCGTGTATTCATTGACAATGGTTCTGCTATTAATATCCTGCCTTCAAGGATGATGGATGTGGTTGGCTTTCATGGTGTTGATTTACGCCCATCCAAGCAAACCATCAAAGCTTATGACTCCACATGCCGCGCCGTGATAGGCGAAGTCACCTTGCCCATTACCATCGGAACAAAGATCCTGCCAACCGATTTCCACGTCATCGACATCCCTGCAACCTTCTCACTCCTCCTCGGCCGGCCATGGTTACATCAGTCGGGCGCGGTCCCATCTTCCCTGCAACAGTGTGTGAAGTTTCAATCCGGTAATGAAGTGACCATCATCTACAGTGATTCGTAACTGCCCAAGGGACGGACACCAAGGGCGTTCCTGTCTTGCAGATTCAGCATGGGGAAGAGAGCCGGCTCTTCAATGGCTTCGAAATAGTCGCTCAAGCACAGATCTGCACGATCGACCTCACCAAAACAACGGACAAAATGGCACCTGTTGTCAAGATACTGCGTAACATGGGTTTTATACCGGGGCTGGGGCTAGGTAAGAACTTGCAAGGCCCCACAGAATTGGTTGAAGAGATTAATCATCGAGGGTTGTTCGGCCTAGGATACACCCTTACTCTTGAAGACAAGATGGAGCAACAAAGGATAGAATTGCTTAAAAAGATGAAGCTTCCCTACAAAAAGCCTGAAATGCGGCCATACCGCCTGTCCCTGAATAGCTACTTTGTCAGGGAAGGCGAGGAGTTTTCATGTTTTGAGTTCGCCGAGCCATGGATTGACCACACCGGGAAATTGCAGAAAGGGTTCGAGATTTTCAGAGATGTGGAATTCGATCGGTCCAACATGAAGCTGACTTACATGGAATATGACAAAGCCACGGGCAGAGTTAGAACCATCAAGCACGAGTACTCCACCAAGGTTGCAGATGACTTGGCAGATCAACTTGAAGCCGCAACCCTTGACAAGCCAGCAATAGAAGCCGCAGAAACTCCAAGTTTGACTGAGACGTGGGACGGCCAATATCTGCTTCAACATATGGGTAATCTGGGGCTGCACGAAGACATGGTTGCTGTCATCGGGGATGATTCTGAAGATAAGGTGGACCCAAGGACATTAGTGGTACCCATGGGGGACAAGCTCAAGAATTGGTGCATCATTGGGGGACCTATAGCTACTCCGAAATTTATGGTGGGAATACTGGGGCTTACTCCTTCTTCTGTCGCCACTCCTGCAGCATCTCCTGTCACTCGCTCAAAATCCCCGTCCCCAGAGTCTAGTGTTTTAAATTTTGAATTTGAGTCTTCCTCTAAGTCTGACGACCTTACGTCTGAAGACTATGATCTTGTTGCAAACGCTATTTTCCCTTTTGCCATGAATGAAACCCTCGACCTTTCCGAGTATCCCTCCATAGTCACTCTTTTAACTGATAAATTGGCTAATAATCAAACTAATGATATACACTTAGTTAATAATGATTCATTAGAAGAGGCAGACACAGGCACATTAAATGATGAATACATTAAAGAAATCTCAGAACAAGTTATTAATCAAAAAGAATCTCGAGCCCAAGCTGCCGATGAGGTGTTAACATGCGTGAATTTGGGGACCGAAGCCGAGCCTAAGGAAACGCAGATTGGAAGCTTCATCAGCGGAGCCGAAAGGGAAGCACTGATTGAGCTACTCAAAGAATATGTGGATGTGTTCGCATGGTCTTATAAGGACATGCCGGGGCTCGACAACTCGATCGTAGAGCACAGAATTCCGACAGCACCAGACGCTAAGCCAGTCAAGCAGAAGCTGCGCCGTATTAAGCCGGAATGGTCTTTGCAAGTGAAGGAAGAGATTGAGAAGCTACTCCGTGTGGGTTTCATCAGGGTGATCGAGTATCCAACCTGGTTATCAAATCTAGTGACTGTCAAGAAATCCAACGGGAAAGTCAGAGTATGTGTGGATTTTTGGGATCTCAACAAAGCTACGCCGAAAGATGACTTCCCCCTGCCAAATATCGACATGTTGGTGGACGCTACCGCCCATTATGAGGTCAAGTCATTTGTTGATGGGTTTGCCGGCTATAACCAGATCAAGATGGCCGAGGAGGACCAAGAGAAAACAGCTTTCACCACCCCATGGGGGACTTTTTGCTACACTGTCATGCCATTTGGGCTAAGGAACGCTGGGGCTACCTACCAACGGGCAGTTACGACTTTATTCCACGATATGATCCACAAGGAGATTGAGGTGTACGTGGATGACATGATTATACATTCAAAAGGGTCCGATGGCCAACACTTGATAGATCTCAGAAAATTCTTCAACAGGTTGAGAGAGCACGCCATGCGTTTGAACCCGGCGAAATTCACCTTTGGAGTTCGTAGAGGAAAAGTATTGGGTTACATGGTCACCGAGAATGGGATCGAAGCCGACCCAAGGAAGATTCAAGCCATCCTGGAGATGAAGCCACCCCGTACCGAGACGGAGATAAAAGGATTCATGGGACGCCTGCAATACATCAGCCGGTTTATCAATCAGCTGACCACCATCTGCGAACCAATTTTCAAGTTAATGAGGAAAACAGCCAGTGTGGAGTGGGATCATGACTGCCAGATAGCCTTCGAAAGGATCAAACAATATTTGGTGAATACCCCAATCCTGTGCCCGCCGCATAAGGAGAAGCCGTTGCTACTATACTTAACTGTGACAATACCGCCGTCGGAGCCATGTTAGCACAAGAAGCCAAAGATTCCCGGATTGAGAATGCAGTGTACTTTGTCAGTCGAAAGTTACAAGGTAGCGAGTTCAATTACTCCGCGCTCGAAAAGACCTGCGTAGGCCTAGTATGGGTGGTGACGAAGCTCAAGCACTACATGGTGTCCCATCCAATCTTACTAGTCTCGAAAATGGATCCTATCAAGTACCTGTTCGATAAACCATCCCTTTCTATGAGACTCGCTAAATGGTCAGTATTCTTGGGAGAGTTCGACATTACTTATGTACCGAGGAAGGCAATCAAGGGGAGGGCAATGGCGGATCAGCTCGCAGACGCTCCGAGCACTGAGACGAGAGGACCCGACCCCGAGTTCCCGGATGATGACATTTTCGCAATTGAGGTCGCAGAAAGGTGGAAATTATTCTTTGACGGAGCTGCAAACAAACGAGGGAATGGAGTCGGACTCCTACTTATTGATCCCAAAGATGAGCACACTCCCATAGCCATCAAGCTAAACTTTTCAGCAACTAACAACGCCGCCGAGTATGAGGCGTGTATAGCCGGATTGGAGGCCGCCCTAGAGCGCAACGTAAAAGAGTTAGAAGTGTATGGAGACTCTGCTTTGATTATTAACCAAACGGCGAAGAAATGGAAAACTATTGATCCTTGCCTGCAGCGGTACCAAGGTTACATGGATGAGTTGATAGCACAGTTCAAAGAAGTTAGCTTCCATTTCCTGCCACGAGACAGAAATAGGTTCGCGGATGCTCTAGCTACATTGGCCTCCTTAGTTGAAATTCCAGAAGGAAGGTCCGTGAAACCATTCAGGGTTGGACGAAAGGAGAACCCCGCCTATTGCTGTGAGATCCAGATCGATGCAGAGGTAAACGGAGATCAATGGTACGCCCAAATCTACAAGTTCCTTAAGCACGGAGAGACGTCCTTTGACGGAGATGTGAAGGCCAAGAGTCTGCAAGCACTCAAAAGATTGGCGGGGCAGTTTGTGCTGTTAGACGATACTTTGTACAAGAGGCATTACGACGGTCTGTTGCTCTTATGTGTCGACAACAAGAAAGCTGGAGCAATAATGGAAGAAGTACACAACGGGCTGTGCGGACCCCACATGAATGCGAGGATGCTTAGACAGAAGATCACTCGGCTGGGTTATTATTGGATTACCATGGAGACAGACTGTATTCAATGGGTTCGACGGTGTCACAAGTGCCAAGTATGCTCCAACCTCAACCACAACCCCCCACACGAATTGTATAGTTCCACCACGCCTTGGCCATTCACCACGTGGGGTATAGACATTATTGGGAAGATCTCGCCGGCCGGTAGTAATGGTCATGAATTCGTCCTCATCGCGGTCGACTACTTCACAAAGTGGGTCGAAGCTCAGTCTTATAAGGTGCTGAATTCCAAGAAGGTAGCACAGTTTATCAAAGAGAACATCATGTGTCGGTATGGGGTTCCTAAACTCATAATATCAGATAATGGCAGTCATTTCGAAGCCGAGTGTGCTCGCTTGCTTGTAGAATTCAAGATCGAACGAAAGAAATCTTCCCCATACTACCCACAGACTAACGGCGCGGTTGAGGCGGCCAACAAGACGATAGAGCAGATAATTCGCAAGATGGCTTCGCAAGGACGGGATTGTCCCGAGAAGTTACCATTAGCACTTTGGGGATACAGAACGTCAGTCCGCACCGCTACTGGAGAGACCCCTTACGCTTTGACATACGGCATGGAGGCAGTGCTCCCTATTGAGTTGGAAGTGCCATCTTTGAGGGTCTTGCTCGAGAACCAAGTGAATGAGGTAGAATGGCTTCGTAGTCGCTATGATCAATTGGCAACACTCGACGAACGCAGATTGAAGGCCATGGAACACATCCGGGCCTATCAAAGGAGAACGACAAAAGCCTTCAATAAAAAGGTCAAGCCTGTTGACATAAAGGAAGGAGACCTGGTGCTCAAAGCACGCTTACCCAACAAATTCAACCCCCTCGGGAAATGGGCCCCCACTTGGGTAGGGCCGTTTGTGGTACAGAAGATCTTCTCCGGAGGAGCGGTCAGAATGGCAGATTTGGATGGCAACCCGTTCAAGGAACCAGTCAACCTCAGCAAGCTCAGACGCTACTATGACTAGACTCCCCCTCTTAAAATAAAAAAAAAAAAAAAATTATTACGCAAAAAGAAGCCCGATAAACCGAAAACCCGCAAGGGGCGGTCTATGCAAAATAAGGGTGCGTACAAAGCTCGCTAGATCGAAAACCCGCAAGGGCGGTCTAGGCAAAAGTTAGAGCATTCCCCCTTCTATCATCCCTTTCTTTATAATCATTCTAGTCTGACTGGAGTGAACTACGGTGACCTGAGCCCCTTAGTCCTATTTGTAAAAGGGGAACGTAGGCACCTTTCAAAAGGTGCGGTCTAAAAAACAAATAAACATCCAAATCTTGTTAAGCAATAAAGATAGAAGTTGTATTTTCTGAAAGCAAAAACTTTTATTTTCATAGTCATTGCCTGTTAACACTTATTTGATGAGTCTAAGCTTGACATACTTTTTGAATAAATAACCTATTCTGAAATTGAAACTCAAACAAAAGCAAACTAAATTAAAATAATGTGTCTGCACGACTATGGAGAGACGCTCAGGATTACTCCTTAGTGCCATTTGTGCCCTCGGTCTCTTTCTTCTTGCTTTGCCCACGGCGAACTTTCTTCTTGCTAGGACTCTCACAAAATCTTCTTTCAAACTTGCTAACACCTTTAGCCTTTCCATTAGGAGCCTCTTCGCCCTTCCTCTTCTTTGACACCCCCACTTCTTCTCCGCCTCCGTTAGCCACGCGCTTACTCATCCTCCTCTCATAAGCCTCAGCCTCCTTAATTCTCAATGAAGAACTTGGAGCACAGGATCCCAAGATAGTGCCCCTTAGGGTCTCTAGAGTCTGCTCCGCATGCCCAAGTCTCCCCATATACCAATCCAAATACTCGCGTGGCAGGAAGGTGTTGCTAGAGCGTGTGAGGAAGGTCCTACGACTAAATCCGGCCTTGCCCCACATCTGAGAAAGAAGGACTGAGGCACTATCATCCAACTGAAGTACCCCAAAGGGAAAATCATCTCTCTCCTCGTCCCAACCCTCCGGGATGGTCTGCACCAAACCATACTGACGAAGCACTCTAGAGGGATAGTAAAAGGTAGTCCCAGAAAGGGTTGGAACTTTGATCATGTGAAGTCCCACTTGTTTCTCCCTCACAGAGTGAATGTGCCAATGGGGCACCACCCACTGAATGTCGTCAGTCACCATTTCCGCCAAATACTTTTCCCAACCTTTGAGAGTCATTCCCTCAAACCGCTCCACCATGCCTCTAATGCGGTGCATCCATGGGGCCACCTTCAGAGAAGCTGCCGGTTTATTCACTCGAAGCCGCTCTTGCAACCACATGGTCAAAAGCCTATCACTACCACAAGGCATCCCACCATAAGCCGCGAGATGGGGAATCCCACAGAGCATCTCCCCAAGAATGGCCGGTACAATGTCATAACCCAAACGAGCCAAGTTCACCATACCCAAACATCCTTCACTGGCAAATCCCACCTCAGAAGGGAAAAGGATAGAGCTGAACAAGCACAGTGCAAGATGGTCCAAGGAGCGGTTAGAGGTCACGTCTGCATGCATGAAGTGTTGTGGCATCCAAGAAAGGTCGACATAACCGCCCCTAGCATACCTATCAAAGTCATCCGCGGGTACGCCAAAGGTCACCAACTTGTCCCTCAAGCAAACGAAGTCAAAAGGCAAGGCAACTTTACCCTTCCCTGCGTAGCCACATAATGCTGCGATGTCTTCATAAGTGGGTGTTATCTCGTTGAATGAAAAGTTGAAGACATGGAGGGTATCATTCCAAAATCTCCCACAGGCTTGCAAGAGGTTGGTATTGGAATTCATGTGCAAAAGTGACCAAAGACACTTTATCCCATACCGTTCATCAAGCTTCCTACGACTAGAACTAGGAAGTTTGGCAACCCACTTCTCCAAAGAGGTTATAAAGACTTTCTTCTCAAGACTTGTGATTCTAGCCTCTTGATCCATGGCAAAGAGCAAGAAAATTGGATAAAAAGGAACTCAAAAAACTGCTCAAAAAGTTGCTGGTACGTTTTGTGGCTGCAAAGGGTTCATTAAATAGGGCACGGACTCCCACTCTTGCCAGGAAAAGGAAAAGCAGAGCCGACTACAGACTTGGCCACGCGGCCACTTGTGATATTGGGAGATATGGCCACGCGGCCAACATTGCTCTGTGCCTTGCCATGGCCATGCGGCCAACTTTGCTCTGTGCCTTGCCATGGCCATGCGGCCAACATTGCTCTGGGCCTCACCATGGCCATGCGGCCAACATCGCTCCATGCAGAAATCTGGTTTATTTCTTCCCACTCCGTGGCGGATCCATGCAACTACGTACCTGCCCCCTTCCATGGATCATGCATTGTATAAAATTAAGAACATTTGTAAAATAACTAGTTTGCACAAGTAGGCTCCCACAATAAAATTGCATTTTAGAACATAATATACATACATGCATTTTGTACATCTGTTCTATACATACATATTCTTCTGCTCTCTACTAGCTGACAGTGTAAGAAATAAAAGATGGGCCCCCCGCCTAATCAGAATCCTCCTCCGTGGTGTCTCCACGCCGCGCTAAAGCCCGAGAGCTACCGGCACCCAAACTCCGTCCCCGGACCGCTCGACCACCAATGTGAGAAGAGCCCGCGCCGTTCGGAGACCGCTCAGGACGCTGGGGTGACGCAACGTCGTCCCTCTGACAAGTACATGAATGGTACGCCTCCCTCAGTAAGCGCATCAACATGTTCTCCCGCCGAGCTGAACGGATATAGGCCTCCCGAGTCACCTGAAAGTGAAACCAAGGCAATGATTACAATGCAGAAAGAAATAAGTGTGTGCGAACATGACTGATATAAAGCACAAAGCCGTACCCCAGCGTCGGGCGGAGGAATGAATGTCTCCTCAACAAGATCTGCATCAGTCGGCTCCAAGCTGAGCTCCACCTCCCGGCCGCCCCTCATCACTCTCACGCTACTCTAGCGAAAGGGGCATATCAACCAAAGGCTGACTCCGACCAACATAACGGGCCGAGCTCGACCCCTCTCCAGACAACATCCTAGCCCGTACCTGTGGACTGATCAGCCGTGTCCGCACGTAGCCAGCATAGTCGTCACTCCCTCTGTAATGCTCTGCCGGAGTGGAAGCCAAGAAAGTCGCCAACCTCGCGGGACGGAGCATATCCTGAGGAGGGTCATAAGGAGCCCACGGTAACACACCATCCCTGTGCTGACGAACCACCCTCTCCCCAAGATACATGGCCTCCCCGGTGAGACCCACAAGCAGAACCCTAGAAGCGGTCAACTCCATTACAAAGGGACCCACCGAAGCCTCATTGGCCGGGCTCCATGGGTAAAATCTAACCCCGATGGGCTCAGACATCGCGAACACCCTCCTCAGATCAGCAGCATCTACTGTCTTCCTGTCCCGGTTTCTGCGGGAAGGAGCCCTGTTGCCCTTGCACCAGTACGACATGATGGGAACAACCTTGTTAACACTCATCACCAACTGAAAGGGGGCGACACCGAAGACCTCGTACACCCAAGCCTGTGCATATAATGAGAGAGACATTTCAGACCAAAAGATGGAACAGAGATCTCAAATGAAAAGAAGGGTAGTCAAGAGCATACCTCAAAAGCGAACTGGAACCCGTCAAAGGCCGACGAGCTAGCCCTCGAGCAATGGTCCAAAGCCCGGTAAATCTCAGCCAAACCGGCTCCACCCCAAGAAATCCCACCGACTAAGTCCAAGTCCACAAGAGCCCCTAGCAGTGAGTACCGGCAGACGGTAGCCCCACTGAGAAACAAAATCTCTGAAAAGCTGTACCATAAGAACAGCCGGACCAAGCAATCCAAATCATATTCCCCCCTACTAAAGGCCTCAATAGCCACCTCCACCAAGCGATTCACCTTCCCGGCCTCCACTCCATAACCATTGACACCTCCTCCCAGGTCGGTATCGACTCCCAGCAGAGCCTGTCTAGAGTCCCGCCGCTCCGCCAAGCTCTCATCAAAAGGCAAAGGGGTACCAGTAAACCTCAACCCTGTGATGGCCGCGAAATCCGTCGGCGTGATGGTAATCTCTCCCCAACTGAAGTGGAAGGTATGGGTGGTATCCCACCAGAACTCCCGGCACACCTCTATCACCGCTGCCACCTTCAGGGTAGCCCCGACCATGCGGACACTGTCAAAGAATGGGCCAAAGCCCATAGCCTCGATCCGAGCACGCAAACCGCCCGGTCCCTCCGGCAGGGACGCCCACAGTTTGCCCACAGTCACTGTGGACCCACGAGCCTTGATTCTCTGCAGGTAAACACAGCACAGGTATGTTACCATTCTAGCAATTTACAATTCCAGCAATTTAAATTCTAGCATTCCATCATTCTAGCATTTCATATTATGTGCATAAAACATACAAATGTGCAAGAAGGAGAGGGATGAGAATTCGAAATTTACCTCTCGCGTCTCCGGAAGCCCCATCGACCAATGACGCTCAGAGTCGATGTAAAAATCGTAATCTTGGTCGAACGTGGACCGCAGCAGATTATCGCGATAATTCCGAGTCGCGGCTCGTGGTCTCAAACCGCCCCGCGGAATCAAAGGCGCCGCTTCAAAGCCCGCTCCTGGGCCAGCCCCTACATTTCCTCCGCCCTGAGCATTACCGTGCTCCTCTCCTTGTGGCTCTTGTTGTGGAATCATATACCCACCTTGGCCTGGGAAATCTCTAAATAACGCCTCATTGATCCAATCTGCCATAGGTTCAAGAGATATGTGAAATGAAGGCTTCGAAATTATCAAAATATGAGCTTTCTCTCTATAAAAACTCAATTTTCTCACTCTAACTCGTCAATGGAGGAAGGAAGAAGAAGAAAGAAGAAAAGAAGAAGAAGAGGGAGGGTTTCTGGTGATGTGACCAAGAGTCAGCCCGCCGGCTACCTTGGCCACGCGGCCACTCTCGCCCGTGCAACCCCAGCCGTTAGATCAGCGATCCGCGTGAAGGAGATCTGACCACTCAACGGTCTTGGCCACGCGGCCACTATTGCAAATTCGTGTGTTTGGCCACGCGGCCAACCTTGCCCCTTCAGATAAAATTCCACTTTTGCCCCTGATCTTTTCCCTATTAATTCATTTTAAATGCCTTTAACACTACTTTGACTGATATTCGTTACCTTTGGGTACGGAAAGCCCCTTAAAGTTTCCATTCTTCACCAAATATTTGCTTAGGATTCGTATGATTGTAGAGACTTCGGCGCCTCTATGACATTCCATCCTAGATCAATCGTAATTGGCAGAAGCCTCAGCGTTTCTGTTTGCGAGAGATCCAGCATCTATTATTAGGATTCGTATGGTTGTAGAGACTTCGGCGCCTCTATAACATACCATCCTAGATCAATCGTGGTTAACAGAAGCCTCGGCGTTTCTGTTTGCGAAAGATCCAACATCTATTATTAAGATTCGTGTGGTTGTAGAGACTTCGGCGCCTCTATAACATACGTATCCTTGATCGATCGTGGTTGGCAGAAGCCTCGGCGTTTCTGTTCGTGAGAGATCCAACATCGATTACTTTAGCGCAATCGGCAGAAGCCCTGGCGATCCTCATTGCGTTTACCATTCCATCTTGGGATTATTTAGACAACGTAGTCTTTAATTTTCCCAAATAACTTCATTGCTTACGAATGATTCGTTCTTCGTACAGGATAGTGCCCGTAGGTTTATTATCCGCAGTAGAAGTCCGACATCTCGTTTTATCCCCAGTAGATCTCTGAACTACGACCGGCTTGATTCCTCGGAGGATACGTAGGAAACCTGAAAAGGTCCAGCCACCCGACCGACGCGGTTATCTCTCATCCCCAGCAGGTGCATTTCCCCAGCAGAAGACGTTGCTCCCCATCAGAGGACAGTCATTCCCAATTTCCCATTCGATTTGAACTACGTTTGGTTTGATTCCCCCGTGGATACGTAGGTCGCCTGCCAAGGTTCAGCCGTTCCCTTACTTTTCATCTGTTTCGAAACTCATGTTTCAGACGGATCCTTCTTTTATCGTCGACCTCACATTGCCTTGCAAGAAGCGTCGCCGAGGGGCTACTGTTAGTACCCGACCTGAAAATAAGTTTATTAGGACTTTCCCAAAAATACAAGGACTTTATAGGAATTAGAAACCTTGCAAAGACTTGTCCTGGATTCCCAAAATATCTCATTTATGACAAAATCCATCAAAATAGGCAACTTAGGGTTACCATAAAGCAACAGTGAAACCCTAGCTTGAAAATCAAGTCAGCCTGCAGACTTGGCCACGCGGCCAACCTTGCTCCGCGTTGATCTTGGCCACGCGGCCACTCTTGTCACCGTCTTCAACCATGGCCAGGCGGCCAACCTTGCGCTGGATGATCTGGACCATCAGATCCTCCCATCAGTTTATTATATAAACCACTCCATTCCATTGGTTTTGGGATCCGATTTTGAGAGCTCTAAGTACGAATTTTGGAGTTCTTAAACACAATTTTCTCTCTAATTAACATTCAAACACTCAAGAAGATCCAAGGTTTATTTCTTGCCAACATAGGTAAGTTTTCTAACTTTTTCTTCGTGTTCTTGCATTATTTTTAATGTAGATCTTTTATATTCATGTTCATGCATGTTTATTCATAGTTTCTTCATATGCTTCGCATGTTCATTCATATGTTCATATATGTTCTTCGTGTTCATAGATTAAAACCTTATTTATGCTATATTTAGGGTTGCGATCTTCATGTTTGCATGTTATTTCATAGCCAATGATGATCGAGGGTTCATCAACCCGAGGATGATCTAGGAACTACTTCTAAACCCTAATCTTTAAGTAATTTCCCCCTCATTATGCATGATCCCGATTCTTCTGCCTATTCTAATTCTCTGCGAACTACGCTGACCTGAGCTTCTCACATTGAGAGGAACGTAGGCAATCTTCGGATCCGGTCTAAATCACTAACACACTACTAACACCGCATCATGATAGAAAGACCGATCAATTCGGTCAATAGGAGTGATAACGTTCAATATTCTTCTCTTGTTGTAACTTGACCCCCGAACCCATTAAACATGCTTTTTCTCAATGTTTTGGCTATAATTAAAACGGCGTGGCGACTCTCATAATTTTAATGTCGTTATGAATATTCCCTTTGTAAATAAAAATAATCACAAGATACTTCCCATGCGTCGCTTCATCGGAAAGGGGTATTCACACTCATGTAAACTCTTAGTATGTAAAGATGTAGATAATATATTTGTTGGTGTAAGGATCTAGCCATTATTTGGCTAGATCCCTTTGTGTTTCTTGCAATATTCTTTGTATAACTCTTAATATGGCCATGAAAATAAGATTTTGAATGTTAGAATCTGGACTTTGGGATGTATATATGTGTTGGTGATGATCCCATGTCCATTTCTTGCTTTGGTTTGGCTTATACATGTCTAAATACCCTTTTTGCTCCCAAGTGCCATGAATCTGTCCCTCCCCTTCTCTTTCTATGTATAACCATGTGTATATTTAGTTTTAATGTCAAATATCTCTCTAATAATTATCTCAACATGTTAAATGAGAAGCTCCTTAGGTTTTATGGCTTGGTTATGGTTTTTGATGGTGTTTTGAGCTCCATCTTTGTGAGCATTATTATCAGTTCCTGCAGAACTGTCATGGCCAACGATTTTCTTCTCCTAAAATCTCATTCTTAAATTGATTTCTGGCCTTAGCCCCAAACATGAAAGTTGTTTATCACATGTTCAAGTTAATGATCATCTAATTTGGTGTCTATATTCCATGATTTGATAGGGTTTTCATGCATAAATTCGAGTAACAGATGTACTGCCCTGCTTGCTTATCTTTGTGCGATGATCTGTTCTTATGCTTAAAACCCTGGTTAAAAATGGTTTTTAGACCAAGATTAAAACATGAATTTTGTTTCTAGATATCCAATAAAGATGATCATATTTTTATACTAATTTTTGGACTCAAGAAAATACCCCTTTTTCTCCTTTGTTTACCTCTTCAAAAATCAGTTTTCAAATTCCCAATCTCTGACATCACAATGTCAGAGATCTTTCGAAGGACTTAGGCATACTTTCTGGGTTCCAAACTTTGGGATTTTCATTTTCAATATGTGTTCTTCAACTTTCATGATTTGATATTTTCCAGATTCATTAGTGAAGTTGGTCAATTTCTGTGATGAAAGTGTCAATGTTGATATTTTGCTGTGCTGAACTAATTCTCTCATTCAATGTTCTTGATATTGTATTGTGTCTAAAATCTATCCAAAAAATCCATAAAATCTCAACAAAGACAACTAACACTCTGGGATTAAATCCTAATTTTTAGTTTCTTGGATTCGGATTAATTTAGGACAGGTACACAAGAGCGGGGACGGAAAACCATGTCAAACCTAATGGCCAAGCTCGTGAAGAGGACGATCATTCTTTCAAGAAATTCATTCTATTCTGTATATAATGTATTTATTTCCCCTTCCCCATTGTATGTTTTTATTCTTTCCTGAGATGCTCAAAATCCTTTTCGAAAACCGATCGGGGATCCACCCAAACCGGTTCCCGGTCGCGATTCAAATGAACGTCCTTAGATTAGGAGACACCCTTGTACATATATATACATTTCTTTTCGAGTTAAGGCATTTTGAAAATAATCTTTCAAATAAGGCATAAAATCAAACGTAGGCGGAAGCATGCTAGAGTCCGTAAGGGCGAGAGGAGTGCTGCTCATCACCTTCTCTTCTCGTAACCTAGCCCTCGAACCCACTTCAATTTCAAATAAAAAAAAGTGGTTTATCTCTATTTTCCCTAAAATAAAATGAGGTGGCGACTCTCTGCTATTTTCAAAACAAAGGTAGAGAAACCATTGTGTGAGAACCGAGCGGATTCAAACAGCGATTCGCATGGATCCATTTAAAAGGTTCGCGCGCGGGCTCTTACACCTAGCGGTGAATCTCGATTAACGGAACCATATAAAGTGAATGGGTTCCTATTAATCACGAGAGTAGATTAATGGCCTAGGGGTGCTCCTTGAGTGGAAGTACGTGGATTTTAAATGAACTTAATGGGTTTTTACTAATGGACGGAACCATCGAGAGAATAGCCGTGTTAGTATTAAAATACGTGTGTTTTAAGCCTTAGTTAAGAAGTTGACACAACATAGCGTACCATCCTTATTTTAAAATGAATCTTCAAATCTAAAGAGCATGATTAATTTATGAGCACATGAATGTTTGAGTCCCAATCCCGGGAATCCTTCAATATAAGAGTTTTCAATCCCAATTAGAGTTTTTACAATATATTTATAGTTAAGTGACAAACCATTTTTACCCCCAATCATTTTTTTTACTATTTTTCCATCAAAAGTAAACATTTCTCAAAATAAATATTGTCCTCGTGGGATCGACCCGCATTTGTCGTATTCTATACTATAACAACACCGTGCACTTGCGGTATTTATAACTAGGCCTATCGCCCAGTCCCTAACATCAACCGTACTGATCTAGAAAACACTATGCATAGGCCCGGCGAGCCTATCTATGACTTCTACAAGAGATGGAACCACAAGCTAGCAGAGGTACAATACCCTCCTAAGGCAAAGGAACAAAAGCAAATATTCTACAAATGCTTGTTCCTGAGCTTAGAGTGGCAATCGGTAATGGCTACTTTCCTGATCTGTGAGAAATGGTCGATGCTGCGGTCAGACACGAAGCCGGTATTACTGGCGTTGCTAAAGAAACTGCCAAAAGTGGAACACCTCCTTCCGCTACAAAGCTCCGACAAGCACCGCTCCTAAGGCCAAAGAGGTTGCCGGCCAAGTGAGTATGGTTCAGAACACCTCTGCCTTTGATGTCCAAGCAGTAACAAGTAATTTCCGACGTGGAAAAGAGCATTTCGACGACTTCGGCATGCCCACTGGCCGAGTATTTGAAGTTTTAATGAAGAAGGGCTTGATCAAGCTACTTGAGAACTACGAGCCAGCAATCAAAACGGCTGACCTTGATACGACCAAGTTCTGCAAGTACCACAAGTATATGGGGCACGACACTGACAACTGCTTGTATCTCAAGCGTGCCATCCAAAAGCTCATAGCCGACGGAAAAATCGAGAAGCCTAAAGGTACGAACACCATAGCAAACCCGCTCCCAAACAATGGAGGCGTGAAAATGGTCGAGCTCATCGGGGTCGATATTGGTATCCTCGAGAGGGTAGACACTTTCGCCGAACTGGGGCTAGACATGAATGCTCTGTTCGGAGGGCTAGTCAGAATCAGACTTATCTCACAGTTAGAACGCAGATTCCAATAGCCTAAGCATGGGTGTGATATGTCAAAATTCTGTGGCTACCATAGAGTGTTCGGACACACCAACAACGAGTGTTTCACCATCAAGAAGATCATTCAAAAGCTCATCAAACACAGTGTGATAGCCGACCCAAGGAAGATCATCACCATGGATGTCAATATGGTACAAACCGACCAAATCACTATGATAGAGCTTGAATACTCCATCGAGCAATTAAAGATCTCCATGAAGAAGTTTCTCCGCGACCTTGTGAACAAAGGACTACTGAGGCATCTCAAGGGTTACTCGGCGTACATGGGAAGCAATGTATGGAAGTATTGCCATTACCACCAAGCCACTGGTCACAGAACAAGAGAGTGCTTTGCCTTGAAGAAAGATATATTGAAGCTCATTTATGATGGCTCTCTCAAATATCCTAGGCTCTCCCTAGACAAATTTAGCGTAGCCAGAAACCTCGGTGATCTGGCCGAACCCATTGTGGCAGACTCCGAGTCGTTTAGTGACGATGATATAAGTTGTACTTCAAAATTCATTAATGATAGTAATTCTTCTTGTTATATGCTGTCATTAGATGAACTATCTTTAGAAGCCTCCCTACTAAGAGATTACGACTCCGGTCCGCTCAAATCTCTACCTTTGTTTATAGCCGAAATCTTCGCAGAATCAGCAAAAATGCCACAGTATCCATATGACACGCGAGTATAGATTAACCTAATTACAAGGTCTGGACAGATCTATCAGTCAGACCCCAAGGGTGCAAAGAAAGTCTTCAATAAAGAGTCAGAGCAAGCAGACCCCGAAAAGGAGGATCCCATCCTTACGCAACTCAAGGAAACTCAAGCTCACATCTCTCTCTGTTCTCTACTCACCTTATCTCTAGCCTACCGTCAAATGCTTGAGAAGAACTTGGCCGCCACCATGGTCCCGTCAGATACTACTCCCGAAAATGTCACGTAAATGATTGGCAATATCCACTTCAGAAATATTATCACCTTTTCAGAACTCGATGTACCCCATTTGGCACCGATCACAATGAACCTCTGCACATCACCATCGAGATAAGCGGGAAGAGAATCCCCAGAGCCTTTGTTGAGATTGGATCCGCCATCAACGTATTACCTTCGCGAATGATGGACGTAGTGGGTGTAGATCCAACTAGCCTAAGGTCCTCCAAGCAGACAATTAAGGCTTATGATTCTACATGCAGATCAGTGTTAGGAGTCGTGACTCTGCCCATATCCTTGGGAACTCAAACCCTGTCTACGGATTTTCAAGTGATTGACATACCGTCTACCTTCACCATCTTGCTAGGACGCCCTTGGCTCCATAAATCCAATGCCGTTCCATCCTCCTTGCATCAGTGTGTCAAGTTTCAATCAGGGAACGAGGTAACGGTTATCTATAGTGATCTAGTGACAGCCCAAGGCACAGACACGAAAGGGATACCTGTGCTACAAATTCAGCATGATGAAGACCGTAGACTCTTCAGTGGGTTCGAAATAGTAGCACAAGCTCAGATATGTGATGACGATCTCACCAGAACCTCCGATAAAGTGCTACCTGTTTACAAGATACTTCGAAACATTGTGTAGATACCCCGGGAAGAGCCCACTACTTGGCTAGAGCGGTGGAAGGATCTTAGGATGTCTAATTGATTTTATTTTTTAGAGTCGCCACCTATGTTATTAATGGAACATAAGAAAAACCTAAAGAAATAGCCTATTTTTGTATTACGAAACCAAAGATTCGGGAGAGAAGAGTTCGGGGGTTAGGTGATGGAGTGGGAAGTACTTAAACACCCACTCCGCCCCGCTTACGCGGGTCTTGCTACTAAAGGTGTTCTAATGTAAAAAGTACTTCTTATAATGTGAGAAATCTGCTAACAATTTCAAGGGGAAGAAAAGGGAAATTCTTTATATTGATTTATGCTAAAGATTACATTAAGAGAAGAAGAGTAAATTAAATTAGAGTTGGAATGTAGGGAGATAACCTTAACTAACTTCAATATGTGAAGTAGTCATGTTGGTCATGTCCCATTTGATGGGGATTACATACATTAAGAAGACATGTAAAATAAAAGAAGAAAGGATAAAGTACCTTTTAGAAAATAAGAACTTCAAATCTTGACTTGGAGATGAAGTTGTTGTAGAGAAATTGTTGTGTAGAAATTGTGTAGAGTTTTGTTGCTAAAACTCTTGTTGGGAGAATTTGTGTATAGTAAAAGTGTAGAGAAATTTGAAGTCCTTTTCTAAGGTAGAAATGAGAGGTTTAAATAGGTGTGAGAGCCCGCGCTCGAAGCTTGCAAGTTGCTCGTGTAAGAATGATGAGTTGGCCTCATGCGAATGCGGTTTTGTTGTGGAAAATCCCTCCCAACACCCAAGGAAATCGCAAGAAAACCCAGCACCACAAACAAGCACAAGAAATAATAACCAAAGCAAAAGACAAAAGAACACAAGAAATTGTTTACCCAGTTCATCAATATGTTTGACTACGTCTGGGGGCACTACCAAGCCATGGCCTGGCACTATAATATGATAAATCTGATTTACAATGAGTATGGGCGCGGAACATTACTTATATAGCAAACCTAGAAAGAGTCATAAACCTAAACATAAGAGAAAACCCGAAAGAACTGTTATTCCCCGAATTCAAATCGCGGTACCAGGCGCCCGCCTGGTACCCTTCAAGCGCCCGCCTGAATTAGATTTCCGGAAACCAATTCTTTCTGCCTGGTTCAGGCGCCCGCCTGGTGCATACCAGGCGCCTGCTTGCCTGTTCCGCCAGACTTCCTTCTCCTTTGTTTAAGATCTCTATTCCAACAATCTCCCACCTAGAGATCAACCGCGTATATCAGCCCCTTATCCGTCTTCAACTCATCCTTGGTGTCTTCCTAGTTCTCACCTCGATCATGGTAGTGCCGTCCTCCTCCCCTATTCTGCAAGCCCCATTGAAGCTATACCCAGCTTCAACTTCACCTTGCTTGAGAAACCTGGAGCCTTTGTATCCGATCTACACTCTCTGTTAGATCTGCGCAGCGGAATATCCGGTCCTGGAGTATTTGGTTCATCTTCAGTGACCCCTTGTCCTTGGTCATCATGAACTGTCTCTCTCGCACCCGAGTTTAGAATATCCATGCGAATATCACTCGCATCATAGTATTCCTCAAACTCCTTGAGCTCATACTCCCCACCATTATCCATGAAGGTCATGTAATATGACACACCACCAAAAGAAGTTACCGGGGTCGGTCCCCACAAATCCGTGTGAACCAACTTACCCTTCTCACCCATGTGACCCAATCGACAGTGCCACAAATCCGTATCACCCTTGGCTGACGCCATCGCGATACTATCCTTAGTGTTGTTCATTAAATACAATCTTCCTTCCCTATTACCCCGAGCGATCTCACAATCCTCCTTGGTAATAACCCAGTTCCTCCAGCTAAAAGTTACCATGTAACCTTCTTCACCCAGCTGCCCAACAGATAACAGGTTCTTTTTCAAACCCGGAATGTGTCTAACCCCGTGTAGATGTAAGACCTTCCCGTCCGATACTCCTATTCTGACATCCCCCTTCCCCTTGATTTCCAAAGGCTCGCCATCCGCCAGATAGACCTTTCCGAAATCACCGGAAGTGTAATTTTCCATTGCCCCTGCATGCCCGCATGAGTGGAATGATTCCCCTGAATCCAGCACCCATGATTCTAGCGAACTACTATCACTCAGAATCAGTACATCGTCACCTTCGATTATCACATTCGCCGATTTATCCCCTCGCATGGGACAATCCCTCTTGTAGTGTCCTAACTCCTTACAATGATAGCACTCTACCGACCCTCTTGCAACCCTTGGTATTTCTTTGTTCTCCACAGACTGATCCCCACCCCCGATTACACTTTCCCTTGACCCTGTTCTCCCTTTATTGCTATAACCCGGCCTTCCCCTTCTAGTTATAGCTAAATCCGATTCCGAAGTAGATGGTGTTCCCAACTTCTTATGCGATTTTTCTCGCCCAAGAGAAAGTCTTTAACATCATCATACTTCAATAAGTTCTTACCCACTGAAGCATTTAACGCCGTCACCATTCCGCTCCAACTTCCTGGTAAGGATGCTAGCAATTGACAAGCATGAACCTCGTCACAGAAAGTAATCTCCAACGCAACCAATGAGTCTATAACATCCATAAACTCATTGATGTGTTTAGCTATGGATCCTCCCTCTTGCATCTTGAGATTACCCATCTTGCGTATCAAATCAACCTTATTTGCAGCAGATGGAGTTTCAAATCTCTCAGTAAAATAATCCAATAGCTCCTTGATGGTTTTCGCCTTCTTGGCAGTCTTCGCGATCCACTTCGACAAAGTAGATCGAACCACCCCTAAGGCTTTCCGATCCATGAGATCCCAGTCTTCCTATTTTTCGCTTTCCGACTTGACTCCTTTTAGAGGCATATAGAGATCCTTATTATACAAGAGATCCTCTATTTGCATCCTCCAAAACCCATAGTCAGACCCATCGAATTTCTCCACCGCTTGTTTATCCTTGCCAATTCTTGATTGCTTGATAAACCTGGATCGTTAAACCAGAGCTCTAGATACCAGTTGTTGTGGAAAAGCCCTCCCAACACCCAAGCAAATCGAAAGAAAACCCATCACCACAAACAAACACAAGAAATAATAACCCAAGCAAAAGACAAAAGAACACAAGAAATTGTTTACCCAGTTCGTCAATATGTTTGACTACGTTTGGGGGCACTGCCAAGCCAGGATCTTGCACTATAATATGATAAATCTGAGTTACAATGAGTATGGGGGCGGAATATTTCTTATATAGCAAACTTAGAAAGAGTCCTAAACCTAAACACAAGAGAAAACCCGAAAAAACTACTATTCCCCGAATTCAGATCGCGGTACCAGGCGCCCGCCTGGTACCCTTCAAGCGCCTGCCTGAATTAGATTTCCGGAAACCAATTCTTTTTGCCTGGTTCAGGCGCCCCGCCTGGTGCATACCAGGCGCCCGCTTGCCTGTTCCGCCAGACTTCCTTCTCCTTTGTTTAAGATTTCTATTCCAACAGGTTTGGATCCGCTCGATTTCTCAAAATGGTTTTCCTACTTTGGTTTTGGAAAAAAAGAGTCGCCACCTCATTTTATTAAGGAAAATAGAGATAAAACCTTTTGTTTGAAAGAGAAGTGGGTTCGGGGGCTATGTTACGAGAGGAGAAGGTGTTAGGCACTCCGCTCGCCCTTTCGGTCTCTAGCATGCTTCCGCCTATGATTCATTTTAATGCCTTGCTTGAAAAAGTATTTATGCCCTAACTTTGAGAAAAAAATGTGTTTATGTATGGGAGTCTCCTAATCTAGGCATGTTCATTTGATCGCAACCGGAAACCGGTTTGGGTGGATTCCCGATTGGTTTTGAAAATGGTTTGAATCACATAGACAAGTAAAAAATGTAAAGGAGGAGAGGGGGATTATGTACAAATTATACAAAAAATGGGAAACAAATCCCATAATGAATAAATGTCCAAGCAAAGGTTTGATGTTGAAGTTCATGGACTGCTGCTGGTTGTCATGTTAATTTACCTGTCCAAAACTAATCTAAATCCATAAAAAAAAACTTAGGATTTACTCCCAACATGTTAGATAACACATATAAATTTTTATGAGATTTATGGACTAATTTATGAAGCTCAAATCATGCCTTGAACACAGAAGTCGAATCTGCCCAGAACAGGAAAACAGAGCACATCTTATTTTGATTCGAAATTTACATTATCAAGACATGCAAATATGAGAAAACTCAAAACATAAAAGTTGAATATCACATATCAGATATGAATCCTGGGAAGTTTCAAGTCTAGAAAACATGTTTAGAGGTTTCAAAACACTTCTGACATCTAATGTCAGAAACAGGACAGTTTCAATTATGAGAACATGCACTTGAATAAAAAAAATGGAAAATGGTCTTTCCTGAGGACACAAAATTATTTCAAAAGTATGGTCACTTTCATTAGCATATTAGGAACAATATTTATTTTATGACTCAAACCCAAAAATCGAATTTGATGCATGCTTATTGCATGGAAATACAAAGTGGTTAGGAGCAGAGTATACTGGACAGCAGACATGGAGCATGGAAACAAACTGGAGCATGGAAACAAACTTTAAAAAATGATCTAAACATGGAATAAAGTCATGAAACATGGAATGAAAGTACTCTAACATGTTATGAACATTATCAAGAGGCTATTTATCAACAAGTGTGGACCAAAACCCAGATAATCATGAGAGAGAAAGAAGTGGACAGATTGTGAGCACTTTGAAAGAAATTCCATTTACATGCTTGAAACCTTCATTTAAAGCTTGGAGATGAACATGAAATGAACATGAAACACATATATACATGATAGATCTGAAGTTTGAACATTTATAACATATTTACATGAAGCTAACAAGCTAGAACATGGATTACATGAAGAGAAAATGGGGATCTAACCATCTAATGGCTAGACCCCAAACTAAATGCAAAACATTACATTTCTTACCACTTACATAGAGGATTCTTAACTATTTTAGGTTGGTGAGGGAGTGATTCCTTTCTCTACCCAAGGGAAGACTTCTTTTTGTTTGATTTGAGTTGTTGTTGTTGAAGTTGATGGATTGGAGTGGATTGTGTTGTTGTTTGCTTGAGTTTGAGGGTGTTTGAAGGTTGTTTGTGGTGGTGTAGTTGTGGTGGAATGGTGGTTTAGTGGTGGAGTAGTGGTAGAGATGTGGTGGTTGTATGATGGTTGAGTGGTGGGGCTATGAATGTGTTCAAGAACACTTGAAGAACTAGAGAGAGAATGAGAGGAGTGTGGGTTAGAATGTGTGTGTAATGTAAGAGGAATGAAGTGTGTGTTGAATTAGTTCCTCTCCCTTCTTGGGTTAATAATGGAAGTATATGGAGGATAATGGGGGGAGTATTTTTTTTTTGACCAAAATGTCCTTGGATAGGGGTATGTAGGGGTATGGGGTTTTTTTTTAGCAAAAAGTGATAGATTGATTGAAATGCAATGATAGTGTTTAAAAATAATGGAGAAGCCAAAATATGACTCATCAATTGAATCAACACTAGCCACGTTTTGTGCATTTTTCTGGCTCCGTCTTTTCGCTCCGCAACTGCTCTGTTGTGCGCGCTCCGGTGTCCCAGTTGTCCACGGGTCCAACATGAAAGTTGCTCGGAATATTTTTCTGGTCATGCCTGCGTATCTAAAATATTTTAATGAGTAAGTAAATAACATTATATAATTTAAATGCAAAGGATGACCGGTAAAAGGTTTTTTATGGGTGCGGGACCCGTTCCGGGGTCCCGACGCTCGATTTTTGGAGAATACGCCTATTTGCTCGGTTTTGAGTCCTGATCACAGATCTGGACTCGGTTTTTGCATCCGATGCACGATAAGACGGTCGGTAGTCCCGAACCGCCAAATCTAGGGTTTTAGGTCGATTATCGCGCTTAGACCAATTCGAGGGTTGGTTTTAGGGGTGCGAGATCGGGGTGTCTACAATAGGTAGAAAAGAGAGGAAAAGAAGGCTTTTCAACCAATAAGAAAATAAATAAATAATAAATAATAAAGAGAAAATCAAATAATAAATAAAAGAAATATTTTATTTTTAAGAAATGGCAAAGAATATGGGATTGGGAGTTATAGAATAAAAGGGTTTAATGCTAGAATAAAACATGTGATGAAAATGTTGTTTTTGCCTCTAAAAATGGAGGGAAAAGGCTGCAATCCGTAACAGTTAATATGGGAGGCGCGCAGGTCCGGCCAGTTAGGTCAAACGCGCGCGCGGCACATGGCTATTACGGGAGGCGCCCGCGTCTAAAAATGAAAGAATGACAGAAATGACTTTAAAGTTAACTCCGTTATTTAGTTTAGTCCAAAGCTAATGGAATCAGTTAGGAACTTAACCGAAGTAACATAAATTAATGAAAATAAGTTAAGTAAAAATACTATGTATGCAATCGGGGTGAGAGGTCCAAGGCGGGGTGTCTACAGAGCCCCTCGGCGACGTGGATTGCAAGGCAAAACGCGTCGACGAAAGACAAACAACCGCCGAGGACATCGACAAAGAAAAAGAAAGAAAAGAAAGCAAAGACTCCATGAAAGCAGGAATTTGAAATTACGAGAGATAGAGGTGTGCTCCCTGTATGAGTGAATTTTGTTGATAGACGAGATGTGGTGGCGTGAATCCGTTTGTGAATCCATTGGATGAGTCTGTTTGTGAACCCACTTGACGAATCCGCTTGAAGAATCCGTTTGTGAATCCATTGGATGAGTCTGTTTGTGAACCCTGTTGATGAATCCGTTAGTGAATCCACTTGATGAATCTGTTAGTGAATCCATTGAATGAGTCTGTTTGTGAACCCTGTTGACGAATCCGTTAGTGAATCCGCTTGATGAATCCGTTAGTGAATCCATTGAATGAGACCGTTTGTGAACCCTGTTGACGAATCCGTTAGTGAATCCGCTTGATGAATCCGTTAGTGAATCCATTGAATGAGTCCGTTTGTGAACCCTGTTGACGAATCCGTTAGTGAATCCGCTTGATGAATCCATTAGTGAATCCATTGAATGAGTCCGTTTGTGAACCCTGTTGACGAATCCGTTAGTAAATCCGCTTGATGAATCCGTTAGTGAATCCATTGGATGTGTCCGTTTGTGAACCCTGTTGACGAATCCGTTAGTGAATTCGCTTGATGAATCCGTTAGTGAATCCATTGGATGAGTCCGTTTGTGAACCTGTTGGCGAATCTGTTAGAGAATCCGCTTGATGAATCCATTGGATGAGTCCGTTTGTGAACCATGTTGACGAATCCGTTAGTGAATCCGTTTGATGAATCCGTTAGTGAATCCATTGAATGAGTCCGTTTGTGAACCCTGTTGACGAATCCGTTAGTGAATCCGCTTGATGAATCCGTTAGTGAATCCATTGAATGAATCCGTTTGTGAATCTGATGGTGTGAGGATCCCCCCTCGGGGCGAAACGGGTTCGTTTCGAGGAAGAAAAGCCAAACACGTGTAACTTCACAAACTTAATGGAGTCGCCACATTTGTTAACTTTTAACCCAACAAATGAAAATAGTTAGAGATTTATGAGTTCGGAGGTCAGGTTATAGCTTGGGAAGAGTTTCACGTCACCCAAGCCGCCTCGGACAAAGCCGAGTCTCCCTTGTGTTTGTTAACGAAAATTGCATATGTGTGTGTGTGTGTGTTTAGAAAACGGGAGAAACTGACTTTAACAGAAAACGATTAGGATTTTAACAGAAAGGGGTTCTTTTGTAAACATTATGGATTAAAAGGGGGACTGGACTGAAACCTGCCCCTGGACAAAGTAGCCGTATGGCTAAAGGGGGTTTTCCTGGGAATTTTAACAGATTCCCAGGAATCGGTCCAGTTCCATACAGAAACAGAGCATTCTGTCTGAAACTGAACTGTTTGATCATTTCCAGCCATTTTTTTGTAACAAAACACAAATTAAATCATCCCTATGTCATTAATCACTAGATTACACACTAAAATAAGAATTTTGGATGTGATTAAGACAATCATTTGGGAATTATTGAGAAAAGGTGATGAAAGGGGCCTTTGAGCCAAGATGGCCATTTTGATGAGTAAAGATTCAAACTTTACTATCAAAATGGGATCTTTATACAAGATTAAGCCTTTAGGGACAACAAGATGACATAAAGATTGAATCTTTATGACCCAAATGTGGGATTTTAGGCTAAATCAAGGTTGGGATGATAAAGATTGGAACTTATCACCCAACATGATCATCATGGCCAAATACAACATAAAGATACATGCTTTCAATATAAAAATGGATCATCAAGCTATTTAAAGACAAAAAATTAACAAATCATGATCTTCTTTAGGTTTTATCCCTTTTCACATACTTGGATGTGAGGGCACCTTGAATCATTTCATGATTTGGTTCCAAGATACATATAACAAAAATATAAGGTGCTTGAAAGGACAAGACTTGCAATATAAAGGTGCTTGACAAGGGCAAGACTTGCAATATAAAGGTGCTTGACAAGGGCAAGACTTGAAATGCAAGTAAATAAACAATATGAACAAGAACAAAAGATTTTGAGATGGAGGGAAGATGGGGGACAAGGAGGCTTCACCTATGATGGTTATGGCCTATCTTCCTCTCTTTTCACTCAAGTGTTTGGTGGTGTTTCACTCAGACTGTATTTCTGCAGAGTTTCACCTACAAAACAATATTTCTCCCCCCTGAAATGATCAGCAAGAGTCTCAATATATAGGGACTGAAGGGGCCTAAACCAGCCATACGGCTAGGCCCTTCCCGCGTCCGAACCATCCGTACGGCTCAGCCTGGCGAGCTTCTGGATTTTTCCAAGTTTAATTCCAGAGCAGTCCTGGAATTTTCAGTTTATCCTAGTGAGGTCCCAGCCCATCAGTTTATCCCTTAATGGCGCTAAGAGTTCCTCTAAGGTTGGTCGATTTCAGATTGGGGTATTTACAGAGCCCCTCGGTAACGTCGCTTTGGAAAAGCGGGGTTGTCGATAAAAATAAGCATCCCAATCTGATGGGAGGACGGATTGATCGATTTTGGTTTTCATGGCTGGACCTAGAGGTATAGGATTCCTATGTATCCCGTTTACGGGGAATTAAGCCTAACGTAGTTCAGAAAAGGATAGAAGTTTTGAGGCTATCCAAACCTAAGGGCTAGGCGGATATCAGTCATCATTTCCTAGGGGGACGAGCATGACTCTTGGCGAGTTCAGAGGCGGGACATGTTCAACTTGGCTCTATGGAGAGGATTGACTTACACAAGGAAGCGTGACTCTTGGGGTCAGAGGCGGTACATGGTCAACTTGGCTCTATGGAGAGGGTTGACTTACACAAGGAAGCGTGACTCTCGGGGTCAGAGGCGGGACATGGTCAACTTGGCTCTATGGAGAGGGTTGACTTACAAGGATGGTCTTACGTCATTTTGGACTGCCGGGACAAAGGCTTGAACCTAAAGAGACCATTATGGGTCAAGGCTTGGTCAACTCCACCTTTGGGGAGTTTGACGGGAAAACTGGTCTTACGTCCCATTAAAGACGGCCGGGACAAAGGCTTCAACCTATAATGACTATTTTGAGTCAAGGCTTGGTCAACTCCATCTTTGGGGAGTTTGACGAGAAAACTGGTCTTACGTCCCACTAAAGACGGCCGGGGACAAGGACCTCAACGTATAATGACTATTCTGAGTCAAGGCTTGGTCAACTCCATCTTTGGGGAGTTTGACGGGAAAAATGGTCTTATGTCCCACTAAAGACGGCTGGGGATAAAGACTTCAACCTATAATGACTATTCTGAGTGAAGGCTTGGTCAACTCCATCTTTGGGGAGTTTGACGGGAAAACTGGTCTTACGTCCCACTAAAGACGGTCGGGGATAAAGACTTCAACCTATAATGACTATTTTGAGTCAAGGCTTGGTCAACTCCATCTTTAGGGAGTTTGACGGGAAAACTGGTCTTACGTCCGACAAAGGACTGCCGGGATGAGGTTTTCTAAACCTAAGAGTTCGCTGGGCTTAAGTCAAGGATGGCCTAAGACTCACCAGGGGATGGGATTTTGCTCATACTAGGCAAAGACGGGCTTACAAACTGCCGGGAGATGTGATTTCCTTACCGGGCTTAGGTGTATTCTCACACCAAGCAATTTTCACAAATTTTATTGGGCTTACGTCAAAGACTGCTGGGAGATAATCCTCACAAATTTTACTGGGCTTACGTCAAGGACTGCCGTAGATTCTTACAAGGGAACCTAATTATTTTCTAAGCCAAGAATCATGTTTGCATGAGCCAAAGGAGGGAAAATATTTGGGGTATTTATGATATTGTTGGGATGGGGCTTTGAATGAGGGGGGTCATAAAGCCAATCTACCAACAAGAAATCATCAATTCTGTCAGGGCCAAAGTAGCCGTACGGCGAAGGAAGTGGGTGCCTTTTTTGCATCGAATTTTATTTTGGGTCTGGTCATCTCCTTAAGTACCTTAGCCTGATGTCCAGAAGCAATTCATTTCCTTCATCTTTCGAGGTTTTTCTTTCCATGGAGTCTTTCCTCATGGAGAAACCACCAAAATTGTCCAAGATTGATCAAGAATGCTTTGAAGGCAATCTTAGGCTTTGGATGAGGCATCATATGAGGGAGAACAAGGATATTTTTCAAGCCAAGTTTGGGCTTAGATCCCTTTGGTCTCTCAAGGAATTTATCCCGGATTTTGAGCTTTTGAGGGCCGCTGCATCTTTCTGGGATATCAGAAGACATGTGTATTGCTTTGCTTTCAGCGAAATCACTCTGACTTACGAGGATTTCAAGGCTCTGGTGGGGGGCATGGACACGAAAGTCATTGCTCTCCCTTCGATTAATGACATGATGTGTGTTGAAAGGTTGGTCACTCTTCTTGGTATTACCTTAGAAGAAGCCCAATGTATGGTCCTTAATCATACTTTTATTGACATCTCGGACCTTCCCGAGAGGTTCATGGATCGGACCGATGAGTTTTCTTGGAATGCCTTTGGGTTGTGTATCCTTGCCTTTTTCTACATGGTTAGTTCTAAAGGCACTTGTCACAGGGTTTTGTTGAGTAGGCTTGAGGAATGCCTTATGGGAAAAGACATTGTCCCTTTGATCTTAGGTGAAACCCTTCATGGTATGGACCGTTTGACCTTAGGTGATGGTTTCATGCGCGGTGAGAGAGTATTAGCTCCATGAGAGAGTATCAGGATGATTCTCCTATTGTTCAGGTGCTGGGACTCTTGGGATCATCCTTCTGCACCCCTTCGTTAGTTCGCAGGCAGTTCGGATTGTTGCAAACTCCTTTGTTGGAGTGGTCGGGTGTCAATCCGGAGCATTTGAGACCTTCGTCACTATCTATGTGGGATCCTTCCACCATCTTTGTTGGGTATGCTTATTAGTTAACACTCCTACTTGTGTTAGAATTGATTGATACCATCACCTAAGTTTATTTTAAGGACTTTAGGACCCTATGTAAAAAGTTTTATAACTTCAATTTTTAGCTAAGTCCTCTTTATAAACTAGGCTTACTGTTTAGGGCTGAAGCTTTGGATTTGATGTCTCATGTGCAAAATGCTGAAAGTGATGCGCATATCCTTCATGCGCAGCACCCTCTGCGCATGGATTTCATGCGCAACGCAGATTTTCCTTGGTCAAATATTTCATTTCCTGACCTCACCTTTTATAGCTTGGAAATCGTCAACACAAGCTACGCTTTTTGGAATGAGCCAAAGTGCTGATGTGGACAAACGACAAAACGTGCACACTAAGCATACACGTAGATAGAGACGCGCCTCATGTTTGAAATTCAAAATGAAGACAGCTGTCATCCTTCTAGAAGAAGTTTGAAGCTCATCCACTTTCTCTGTCTCCAACGGCTATAAAGGACAGCTGCGCACCAATCATATTGCGACAGCTCATTGTCCTTGCTCTGCTCCCCAACGGCTAGTTCTTGGAGCTCAGCTATAAATAGCATGCTCATCCTCATTTTCCAAGTTGCTTGAGTTTTTGCTTCCAAAGAGAAACTTTGAAGATTGCTTGCAAATTTCGAGAATTCTCAAGATCAACCTTCATACATTCATACTTAACCAAGCCCAGATCCTATAAGCCTTTGTAACACCAGAATATGTTGTGCTCTCCATCTCAAAGATTTATAGAGCCCAGATTTCTGACACACACACACCTCTTGAAGTTTCGATCTCATCGATCCTACTTCTAGAGATACACCGGTTATTGTCTAGGATTTTGTTTTTTCATAGATTATAGATCTTTGAGTTAGTTTTGTTCTAAATCGCTGTAAATTGTAAACTCTCTCATATAATAAGATCTCCATTAGAAATCCAAGACTAACCATCTTGGTATAGGACGTAGATCTTTTCCCGATCGAACCTCTCCAAATAGCATGTCTTTATATTATGCTTTACATTCTACATTTAAGCTTTTTTGATATATTGCTTTGTTTGATCTTTGTAGATTGTCTAGCATTGATTGCATTGTGTTTGTGTGCTTTCTGCCTTAGTTACATTTTGCGCCTCTCTTCAAACTAAATCTAAGTGCGTGCATATTTACACTTCTGCGCATACCCCCTGCGCATAAGTGATTGCTTTAAATTTCCGCTGTGCATTTCACACTCTTGCTGCGCGCTATACTTAGCCAAATTAAGAGTTGTGCGCATTTGCCATTGATTTGCAAAAGGGTTTGAAAAGAATTTTAAAACGCTATTCACCCCCCCCCGCTCTAGCATTTTTCATACCCTTGTTGCCCCTTTGGGACCAGCAAGTGGTATCAGAGCAAACACCTATATAAAACATTTCTGTTTTTCAAGCTTAATAGCTTGGGTGCCGATTCAATATGGAAAACTCAAAACCTTCGGCAACTGCTAACTACACACATGTTCCAGTCTGTGATGAAGATCATTTCGACGTGTGGAAATTCAACATCCTAACCCATCTCACCTCAATCGATGAAAGGCTTCATGACACCGTGGTTTATGGACCTTACATCCCAATGAAAGCGAATCCAAATCCGCGCACAAACTCTGCTCAACCTTCTATTCTGAAACCAAAGGAAGAATGGTATGAAGAAGAAATTAGAAGAGTTGCAAATGATGGGAAAGCTAGAAATATTCTCCTTAGTACTCTAAGCACGGCTATGAAACAACAAGTCATGCATTGTGCTACTGCTAATGAATTATGGGATGATATTGAAGAGCACATCGAAGGAGACACTGTGTGCAAGGAGAACAAGCGATATGAAGTTCAAAAGAGATTCAATAATTTCTCTCAACTCCCCGGTGAATCTTTAAGACAGACGTATGAACGTTATTGTGAAATCATTAATCTCTGAATTTCACTTGGAAAGAAATTCTCCAATAAAGAATTGAACGTAAATTTCCTCGCTGCTTTTGGATCAAGATATCTGCATAAATATAGCGCTCTTGAAGACGCTGGCACTTTGGATGTTTGGACACTTAGAAATCTGTACACCAATCTTAAAGTCTATGAACTCAAACTTCAGCGTATAAGTGAAACTGAAGGAAAATCAAAATCCATTGCTATGGTGGCGCATAAAGAGGAAGCGCCAGCACCAGTTGAGAAAAGCGCATATCCCAAAATTTCTACTTCTGAGTTACTAGATATGGATGATGAAGACTTCACTTTATTTGTGAAGAAATTTTAGAAGTTCAGAAAGTTCTCGAAACCCAACTCATTCAGCAAATTTCAAGGATCTACAAGCAGAGCTCCTCCAAAGTTCACAAGGAGAAGTGACTCAAAAAGAAAAGAAGACCTTGTTTGTTTTAATTGCAGGAAACCAGGACACTTTGCTTTGAGCTGCCCAATCCCCAAGTTCGAGTACATGCAGAAAAAGAGAAGCCACACTCCTAAGTTCAATCGTCACAAGGGAATGGTGGCTGAAGAAGAATCTCCATCAAGTGAACGCAACACTTGGATTGAAACAGACTCGGAAGAGAGCGATGAAGATTCTGATGATGGGCTCGTGTGCTTGGTGGCAAAGGATGATGAAGTCGATACTTATGATTCTGATGATGACTGCTCAAAAGATGTTCCTGATATGAATATCTTGAATAAACCTATCAAGAAATCTGTAGGTTTTCAAGAAGGGAAAAAGAAGAAAGGACCAACCATCAGTGAGCTTGTTGAACAAGGATTTATTACCCCAACTCAAAGCGATGGTGGATTGTTATTCTCCAGATGTGATCTGAGCGCAAGAAGCAAGCTCAGAAAAGGCAACTACATCAGACCTCAAGTTGAACCAATCCCTATAATCACTCATGATGAGGATATTGCCAAACAAGAAAAATTGTTCTTAGAAGAAAAAAAGGTAATTAGTAAATTTGGCAAAATGAAGGAAGCTTTAGCACTATCATGTGAAGAAAATTCCCAGCTCAAGACCGAGAAATCTCTTTTAAAATATGAACTCACCCTCCTTAAGGAGCAGATAATTAGCATGACTCCTCTTACTGTTAAAAACACTTTTCTAACAGAACATAACTCATTACTTAAAGTTCAAAACGATGAATTGGTTGCTCAAATTACTGATCTTCAAAAGATTACAAATGAGTGGTCCAATTCTCGTGTCACTATGGAAAGTATCTTTGAGTCCCAAAAAGCCTGTGGTGATAAAAGTGGCTTGGGATTCTCATCAACTAGTGACAACTTTAAGTGTGAGGTCTGCGCTGAAAGAGAAAGTGAATTTACACCTCAGCAAACTCATGAAATTCCCAAGGAAAAACATTCTAGTTCAATGGGTAATGGACCGGAAAAAGTCAAAAGACAAACATTCCATTATGTCTACCCAACGAAACAATTTGGGAAAGCTAAAGAGAAGGAAGTAGCTACAGATGAACCATCTCCTAGCAAAATCATTCTTGAAACAAAGCGCGCTCCTTCTACTAGTGCGCATTATGCGACTAGATGCCATGCGCCTCCTAGCCCTATGCGCCCTACTAGAAAAAGCGCACCAAAATTTCAAAAGAAAAATTTTGTTAAGGCTGGCTCATCTGACCCAAAGAAGAATGCTATCCCAAAGAAAAGTAAAGAGTCTGTAAAAACTCATGTGATTGGTGGCTTTCATCATTGTTCAATTTGTAATTGTTTTGGACACAAGGCCGTGGAATGCCTTTTGAGATTCACTCCCAATGC
This sequence comes from Campanula takesimana, assembly GCA_026119855.1. Classification (NCBI taxonomy): domain Eukaryota; kingdom Viridiplantae; phylum Streptophyta; class Magnoliopsida; order Asterales; family Campanulaceae; genus Campanula; species Campanula takesimana. The sequence continues at coordinate 930,390 of JAOWBW010000435.1, read as the reverse complement.
CAAAGGACTTAAAAATCCTAAGGTCAAGCAAGGGTGGGTCATCAAAAGTTGCTAACTTTAGGACCCAAAAAGAATAAAGAGGACCTGCTTAAATGTCTATATTTCAGGTTCTTTGCTTCATGGCTGGATCTTCTAAAGCAAGAACGTATGAATGGATTCTCGACAGTGGGTGCTCACGACACATAACTGGAGATGAATCCTTACTTGAAGATGTTCCTGAAGAAAGAGGTCACTCAGTAACATTTGGTGATAATAACAAAGGTCAAGTTGTTGCATATGGAAAGCTCAAGAAAGACAAAGTGTGCATAGAAAGAGTCTCTCTCATTGAAGGACTCAAGCACAACTTATTATCCATATCTCAATTTTACGACAAAGGATTAGAATGCCATTTCACTTTAATGCAATGTCTTATCAAGAATGGCAAAACTGGAGCTACCTTACTCACGGGATATCGTAAGACAAATATTTATATCATTGATTTCCATGGTATGAACTCTAGTACTAATCTTTGTTTTGTAGCTAAAAGTGTGAGCGAAAATAGTTGGCTATGGCACAAGCGGATGAGTCACTTGAACTTCAAATGTCTATCTAAACTCAGCAGGGACAATCTTGTTAAAGGACTCCCCAAGGTTGCTGATCATCATGACAACAAATGCGCAGCTTGTCAACTAGGCAAACAATCAAAGCAGTCTTTCTCTAGCAAGACAAGTCCCTCAACTTCAAGATGTTTGCAAATTCTGCACATTGATCTATTTGGACCAGTCACCACTGCAAGCATTAGAGGAAACAAATATACTCTAGTTGTGGTGGATGATTAGTCAAGATATGCGTGGGTGGAAATGATGATCTCTAAAGACAATTGTTATGACATTCTTACCACTTTATTCAGACTGCTCCAAACCCAAAAAGAAGATGACATCGTTAGTGTTCGATCCGACAATGGAATAGAATTCAAAAATAACGGTGTTGCTCGATATTGCGATGATCATAGGATAGATCACAACTTTTCAACCGCTGGTGTTCCACAGCAAAATGGTATTGTGGAAAGGAAGAACAGAATGTTGATAGAAGCAGGGAAGATGATGATAGGAGAAGCTAAATTGCCCAAGTACTTTTGGGAAGAAGCTATCAACACAGCATGCTTTACTTAGAATCGTTCCCTCATCAACAAACTCCACAACAAGACCCCTTATGAACTTTGGCATGGTAGAACTCCCAACATTGCTTTCTTCAAGATCTTTGGTTGCAAATGCTTTATCCTCTACAACGGAAACGAACATAGAGGTAAATTCGATGCCAAAGCGGATGAAAGTATCTTTATTGGGTATGCTAAACATTCTAAAGCTTTTCATGTTTTCAATAGATTTACTTTAGTGATAGTTGAATCTGTACATGTTACTTTTGATGAACATTCTCTCCTTGAGCCACATTTGGCTCCAAATGTTGCTGATGATTCTGTTGAGTCCATTGACATAGGAGCGCACATTCCAACTGCGCATACACAAGATCAGAATTTATCAACACATGGAAATCCATCTACATCAGTTGCGCAAAGCTTTGTCAATAGCGCACCAAGTGAAGCTTCAGTTGCACCAAACAATGCGCCTGAAGATTCTACCAATGCGCATCATTCTACTTCTGCGCATGGTGTCACTCTTTCAATTCTGAACCAGTTCAACCCCCTGACTTTAATGACTTTGATGCTGGTGAAGATGTGCCAATAGAAGACCTTCAAGTTACTACAACTCAACCTAACTTACCTCCTGAAATTCGTGAAGTTAGAGATCACCCAATCACAAACATCATTGGTGATCTACATATTGGAGTTCGTACAAGGAGAGCTATAAAAATTGATGCTTACACTGCATTTATCTCTCAAATTGAACCGAAGAAGGCTGAAGAATCGCTCCAATATCCTAATTGGGTTGTTGCAATGCAAGAAGAACTCAATCAGCTTGAACGATGTAAAGTTTAGACTCTTGTTCCAAGACCAAATGATCAAGGAGTAATTGGTACAAAGTGGGTGTTCAGAAACAAGATGGACGAGAATGGAACCATCACAAGAAACAAAGCAAGGTTGGTTGCACAAGGCTACAGGCAAGAGGAAGGAATCGACTACGATTAAACTTTCGCGCCCGTTGCAAGACTTGAAGCTATAAGGATCTTCCTAGCTTACGCTGCTCACAAGAACTTCAAGCTATATCAAATGGATGTCAAGAGCGCATTTCTAAATGGTGAACTCCAAGAACAAGTGTATGTTGCTCAACCGCCTGGATTTGAAGATTCACAATTTCCAAATCATGCCTACAAACTCCAGAAAGCTTTGTATGGGCTAAATCAAGCACCAAGAGCATGGTAAGATACACTATCCAAGTTTCTCATTGAGAAAGGCTTTGCTCGCGGTAAAATCGATACTACTCTTTTCATTGCCAAACATAATGATCATAAATTACTTGTTCAAATTTATGTCGATGATATTATTTTTGGTTCTACTAATGAATTGTTGTGCACGCGCTTTGAGAAACTAATGAAAAGCAAGTTTGAGATGAGCATGATGGGAGAACTCACATTCTTCCTCGGGCTTCAAATCAAGCAAATGGATGAAGGCGTATTTATCAACCAAGCAAAGTATACAAGGGATCTAATCAAGAAATTTGGACTTGATAAGGCTAAACCATATGATACTCCAATGGCTACCGGCAATAAGCTTGACAAAGACTTGAAAGGTAAGAAAGTTGATCAAACTTTATATCGAGGTATGATTGGCTCTCTCCTTTATCTTACTGCAAGTAGGCCAGATATTATGTTTAGTGTTTGTGTCTGCGCTCGTTATCAATCTGACCCTAGAGAAGCGCACTTAATTGCTGTGAAACGTATTATTCGATATCTCTCCGGCACTATTGACCTTGGACTTTGGACACCAAAGATTCGAATTTTAAACTTGTAGGTTATTCAGATGCGGATTATGCAGCATGCACAATTGACAGGAAAAACACAAGCGGCGCTTGTCATTTCCTCGGATATCGACTTGTGTCATGGGCTAGTAAGAAACAAGCTGCAGTTTCTGTCTCAACTACTGAAGCATAATATATTGCTGCTGGAAGCTGTTGCTGTCAGATTCTATGGATGAAGCAGCAATTGGTGGACTATGACATCAAAGAAGAAAATTGTCCCATCTACTGCGACAATACCTCAACCATTGCAGTTTCTGAAAATCCTGTCATGCACTCCAAGACCAAGCACATTGACATCAAGTATCACTTCTTCAAAGACCACGTGGAGAAAAGAAATATTCATTTAGAACACGTGGGAACCGACTATCAAATCGCCGATATTCTTACAAAAGCACTAGATGCTAAAAGGTTCATCTTTTTGAGTGGTGAAATGGGTATGCTTGAACTAAACTAAAACTTGTCCCTATGATTTGTCAATACTAATATGTTTGTGTTTTCTTGAATTATCTAAGTTAGAACTGCCTCATGCGCCTGCGCACTTCATGTGCACATGATGTTGCGCATAAGGCAAATCTTTCGAGTTTTCTAAGAAACTCTGCGCAAAATAGAGCTGCGCATATGCTTCATGCGCATGCCACGTGGACCTCAGGTAAGTTTTCTTTTCAATAGTTTTACCTAGGTCCTTGACTTGCTGAGTCAGCACATAATTTGCAAGGGTACTTGTGTAATTATATATTTTCCCTCATCATTTCTTTTTGAATTTTCTTGGGAAATTACAATTCTACCCCTGTGCACGTCCCACCTCATTTAATGCAAAAAGCATTGAGTGACGCGCCATTAATGCATTGTGTGCTACTTATGACGGAAGTGGAAAAGTCTTTTCGTGACCATTAATGCCTGACACACGCGCGCGCCTAGGAATTTTCACGCGCGCTCCTCTTTGGTCCACGTCATCTGCGCGTACGCCTTACTCGCGCGTGCGCTTCACTCGCCTGACATACCAACTCTCCTGTCAGCGCTCCATGACGTCATATTTCCCTTTTCGGCTATATCCCTCTGAACCGCCGTCTTCCTCCTCACTTTTCTCATTCAAATTTTCTTTTCACTCAACCGCCTCACCTTTCTCTCTACTCTCTGACTTCTCTTTCTCTCTGCACTCATCTTTTTTTCTCCATTTTCGTGTATAATTTCTTCTATATAATCTGATGGCTCCTAAAAATACATCTACATCTTCCAAGAAACTAGAGGATCCACAAATGGTAAGAATCTCAAACCCACTTTTTCGGTCTGCGCCATTAATAGGTTCGAAGGTTTGAATTTTCCCCCTTTTTGTTTTCTCTATGATCCGTTGCTTGTTTTTCAATATTATGTAATTTGTTCTATGATCAATGATTGTTTGGTTTGTTTTCTGAGATTTTTTCGAGTTTTAAACTTTTCGTATTCTTATTTCGTTTTTCTCAGATCTTAGTTGTATGTTCTTGTTATTGTTGTTATGGTTTACTTGTTTGTGTGTGATTTTTCATTACGAATATTTTATATACTTTTTATGCATTTTGGTGCACTTTGACATTTTTTATTTTCTTCGTGTTCTTCGTGTATTCAACCCATGTTCTTCATGTTCATAGTGAATAGTCTCATAATGTGCCTTAACATGATTTCTGTTTTTTTTTTCTGCTTTTCGCGCCAATTCTAGGCGTGTAGTTTAAATTTTGTGTTTTTGGACATTTTTACCCTTTATTTTTATGATATTTTTTCTAAGTATGGAGTCTAGTCCATGCGCTGCGCATATCTCTCATGCGCATGCGCTTCTCTCCATGCGCATGTCCAGAACTAAGTTCATAACTTTATTTTGCGCAGAATCTCAACTATTTTATCCCTGGATGGGAACTTGATATGGAGTACTTGCACCATGATGCCCTTGGACGCTATATGGTGGAAATTATGGACAAATCTGGCATCTTGCCTCTATTCACTAAAGGCCAGTCTTTCATCCTCCCATCCTACATCGACGAATTCTTCAGCAACGCAGAAGAAGTGGATCAAGTCTACGACGACATCACCGTTCCCTGCCTCAACAGTTCTATCCGCGGGGTTTCTGTGATGATCAACTATGCGCACATCAGACAGACAATGGGTCTTCCTGCATGCAACAAGAAGAAGTTATCTTAGGATGTGCAAGATAAGGTTGCGCAGAAGCTGATTAAGATTCCTACTCTGGTTGGTCAATACAACAACCATGATAGGAAGGAGTTTGGAGAGTTGATGTACCATCTATATACACTGATTGGAGATACCATAAACTGCAAAAATGGAAACAAGTCCACTTTCATCAGCAAACAGTGGATGTGCTGCGCAACTATCTATAAGAAGAAACAGTTGAGCTGGGCTAAAATCATTTTTGAAGAGTTGGTGCGCTGGGTAAGGGTATACAAGAAGAAGGCTGCAGATCAGAAGAAGCCCCTAAAGTACAAAATGCACTGCAGAATCCTCACTGCCATCTCCATGCGCTTTCCCAAAGTATGCAAGTTGGTGGATGAGGACCCCTCTCTCAAAGTTGATGTGACTTCCACGCGCAAGTATTCATGAGTATCAGAATTTCCGCCGTGAAGTCAACAACTACGATTATTGTATGTACTGGGCTGCGGATCCCATTGAAGTGTTTGAGGACATTCATCCTGATGATCAAGGATCTCCTCCAATTTTTGATAGTGAGCTCAAGGAAGCTTCTGAAACTGAATATGACTTTGAGGATGAATCCTTCTATGAGCCAGTTGTGAACAAGGTTGGTGATAACGAAAAGGGAAAGGGTCTAGCTGCTGATGCACCATCGCGCAAGAAGAAGAAGGCCAGCAAATCATCTGCTGCGCTTGGGATAACTATAAAAGAGGCTACTGCGCCTGCTCCGAAGCGCAAAGCTACATCTGACCCTGAACCTGAACCTGAGAAGAAGAAAAAGAAATCTAAGGTTGATGCGCCCGCTAAGAAGGTCACAGAGAAGGACCAAGAGAAGAAGAAAAAGAAGAAGAAATCCTCCAAGGCCTCAAGAACATTACTGGATGAGTCTGATGAAGACATTCAGGTAAATGATGATGTTGATGCTCCTCCTCCTCCTGCGCCTAAGTCCAAGCGCGCATCTACTCCTCCTCCTGCGCCTCAAGAGGAAGATATCTTTGAAGGTGCTGCAAATGATCTACTCATCAGCCCTTCCAAATCTACTGGAACCTCTAAGGCTGCTCAATCTCAGGGGGAGAAGCAGAAAGGGACTGCAAAGCAAATGCGCAATGATACTTCTAGTGAGGATAAGATCCCACTATCTGCAAAGAAGACAAATCCAATGCGCAGGGTCAAGAAGGTTACTACCAAGAAGCGCGCCACAAAGCGCTCAATGGAAGACTTATCTGATGTTGAATCGGCCAAGGACTTCTCCTCCGCGCACTAAAAGATCTGCGAGTGATATTGCTAGGGAAGCAAGGCTAGCTGCAATTGCGCAGAGAAATATTGCACAGCAAGCTCCACCAGTCTTCATTGATGGTGAAGGCTTTGCTCACAATGCGCCTGATCCTACTGTTTATGAGGATGCGCCGTTAGTAGAAGATGCTGATGAGGACTCAAGCTATGAAGACTATGATGTCCATAATTCTCCCATTCCTACGCATCACTTTCCAGTTCATGCGTAAGCTACTCCTGCTGCTACTCCTATACAACCAACTGGGGCTTCACATACTTCTCCAATCATTCAAGAAGTGCCTCCAGTTACTGCTCCCTCGGATCCTTCCAATTCATCAATGGACATGCGCCAAATCTTGGCCATGCTCCAGACAATTCAAGCAAATCAATTTGCCGCGCAAACCCAGCACTTCCAGGTGGTCACTGCGCAAGCTAAAATTCAAGAGCAACTGGATGCGCAGTCTGCAAGGCTAGATGCCCAAGCCAGTTTTCCACAGGCTATTGATTATGCCATTAAGGGGGAGAGTTCTGCAATAAAGGCAACCCCTTCTGAAATGCCTGCAGCTACAAGTTCTGGAGCCGCACCCATGCCTCCTAATTTTGATGCGCTACGCCAAGACATAGAGCATGACTTTGGTATTATTACCACTACGCTCTCAAAGATTCCATCTGTACATGGTATGTCTGAAGCGCTAAGCAATTTGGCAAATACTCTCACTGAAATCTTTCAACTGGAAACTGCCAAAGTAATCAACTCCATTGACAATCTTGCGCTAAGTAACTTCAGCTCCTCCTCCCACAATGCGCTAAAATCTCATGTCACCAACTGCTTAGTTCAGTTTAGTGATACTTTCAACAGCGCTATGAACCAAGCTATGCTGGATATGCAAGCAAGTCAGAACATGGTTCAAGTGGAGCTGACAAATGCTTAGTAGATGCGCAGAAGGAAATTCAGGACTCTATTGCTTTTACTCAGCAATCTCTTGCAAACCAATATGGTTCGCTTGAGAATTCTCTTAACAAAGTCTCTGAAGACCTTCAAAAGGACAACAATTTGATGCTCGGTGGTATGAAGACTTATGTCAACCAGGCCGTGGAATATAATGCTAAATTTCAAGCTCTCAAGATTGAGATAATGGACAAGATTACCGGCCTGCAGAACGATCTTAGGGAAGCACTTTCTAGGATTCACATAGACTAGAGTTGTAATCCTTTTTTTGCTGCGAACATTCTGTAAGTTTTTTATGCGCATAATTTTTTCTTTTGATTTTTCTTCCATTGTAAAACTTGTACCTGTAACTCTAATCTATCAAGTTTTAATGAGAAGAATGCATCATTGCGTTTTCACAAAACTTTGTTCAATTCAAACTTTTTGTTTGTGGAACAATGAATGCTTTATTAAACTCTACATCATGCGCATATTCATAACTGCTCATATTTCATTGCATGATGTTTAAACATTCAGTTTAAACGCATACTCAAAACTTAAACTCATAATATTTTGTATGCTATGAATGATATTTCTATCTTTCTCATAATGTAAGTTATTCTTTTGGATAGACTAGAAATCTATAACAATTGACTTGAGACATGATTTACCATTTACATTCTTATGGACATATTTTTATCAAGTACTTTGTATTGCCTTTGTTGTAGTAGGTAATGGAATCAATCATTTAGGGGGAGATTGTTAGGTATGCTTATTACTTAACACTCATACTTGTGTTAGAATTGATTGATACCATTACGTAATTTTATTTTAAGGACTTTAGGACCCTATGTAAGAAGTTTTATAACTTCAATTTTTAGATAAGTCCTCTTTATAAACTAGGCTTACTGTTTAGGGATGAAGCTTTGGATTTGATGTCTCATGTACAAAATGCTAAAAGTGATGCGCATGTCCTTCATGCGAAGCACCCTCTGCCTGTTGGGTTTCGGAGTAACATGCGCAGCGAAAAATAGCATTTAAAATTTATGAAACCCAAAGCCCATAGATCCATTCATATGATTAAATCAAATACAACAATATGAATATTAGAAAACTAACCCTTGATGAATTTGACCTTGGTCTTTGATCTTGGTGGAGAAATTGAAGCTTTAATCACGAACTAGTAAGAACACGAACTTGAAGATGATAAGCTTCACTCTCTAGTGGTATCCACACCTTGAACGAATATCAAGAACACTTGATCTTGGTTGCTAGACCAATATTGTGAAACACGTTTTCACAATTAATATGAACTATATGGAATATTAGTTTGTGTATTATTTTGTTCTTCAATCTAAGATGTCTTAGAACAAAATAAAACTCTCTCAAACTCTTTGGAGACTTGCACAAAAGCTATGATGTGTTCTGGCCCGAATTTGGATGTTGATATACAAGTTAGACCAATTCCAAATAGGAAACTTGTGTCTAAACCCGTCCAAAATTCTTTTCCAAATCAAATTAGGAAACCAGTCCTGACATGGTGTGCGGCCGCCCAAAACCACCTGTGCGGCCGCACATCTATCTGGAAGGTTTCTGGTACTTTTTGAGCTAAGTTGTGCGGCCGCCCAAGCCCTTTTGTGCGGTCGCACACCTTCCCCAGATTTCCCTAATTTCCTTCGACTCAATATTCCAATACAGTCCTTATTTAAGATTCGTTCTATTGTGTGTGACCCTCTAGGATTACACTAAGTTGGCAATGGGTTCAAACATGAAACCATAAGATATGATTAGGTTCTAGGAAACCGTCATACCTACCTATATAGTATAACTAGATACAAGTTCGCATTCCTTTAGAACATGTCATAATCCCTTTGTCCACGATGTCATTGAACATAAGTCATGGTCAACTAGTCAACTTGTTTTGTTCAATACTTTCTCGATTCCGAATATGTTGATAATACAAATGACATTGATCTAATCAATTCATTCGAGTCCGGCCGAACATTTTCATCAACATCATTCCTACGAGAGGCCTAAGCTTGACATCTCTCCAAAGAGGGACAAATCCATTTAGCTTATTACTCTTCCCTACGTGAATCCGATTATGCCAATCATACCCTTTATAACCACCCGGTTAAAGGTAGCGTTTGAATATGTCAAACATAATGTTCATCAAGTGGAAGACTATAATAACTTCATGTCTAAGGATTCGAATGACATAACTAATATGAGATATATGTACGACATAGACCATGACATAAATCTCATACAGCGGGTGATGTCCAGTACCTTGTTCCAAACAAGTACCCATAAATCTAACATGATCATCCCATGATCATTTAGCCTTTATACTAGTGCTTAACAAGTACTAGGGACGTAGATTATTATAAGTAAACATGAACAACAATAATAATAAAAACATCTCTTTATTGATATGAAATAAATGATAACAATTACAACGTTTATTAAACGTGCCTAGGGCACCACTACCAACAATCTCCCACTTGGCCTAGGCCAAATCTCCCATGTATCTAATACCCATGGACCTAACATGACCTTCATGTTTAGCTTGTGGAAGTCCCTTTGTTAGCGGGTCCGCAACATTGTCATCAGTAGGTACTCTACATATATTTACGTCTCCCCTATCAACGATTTCTCGAATGATATGAAAACGCCTAAGTATGTGTTTGGATTTCTGATGTGCTCTTGGTTCCTTTGCTTGAGCAATAGCACCATTATTATCACAATATAGGTCTATTGGATCAGCAATGCTAGGAACCACTTCAAGTTCAGTGATGAACTTCTTAATCCAAACAGCTTCCTTTGCAGCATCTGATGCAGCAATATACTCAGCTTCCATTGTAGAATCAGCGGTTGTACTTTGCTTGGAACTTTTCCAGCTTACAGCTCCACCATTTAACATAAACATAAAACCTGATTGCGATCGACTATCATATTTGTCGGTTTGGAAGCTTGCATCCGTGTAAGCATTTACCACGAGATCATCTTCCATTCCTCCATAGACCAAAAACGAATCTTTAGTTCTTCTCAAGTACTTAAGAATCGCTTTTACAGCCATCCATTGATTTTCACCGGGGTCGGATTGGTATCTACTTGTCATGCTTAAAGCATAAGATACATCCGGCCTAGTACAAATCATGGCATACATGATGGACCCAATTGCCGAAGCATATGGAACATCATTCATTTTCTCACGCTCATCTTTTGTCTTAGGACATTGAGTCTTGCTTAGAGAAACTCCATGTAACACTGGTAAGGTTCCTCATTTAGAATTTTCCATACGGAATCTTCTAATGACCTTGTCAATGTATGTACTTTGGCTTAAACCAAGTAGCCTCCTTGATCTATCTCTATAGATCTTAATGCCAAGTATATATGCGGCTTCACCCATATATTTCATTGCGAAGCATTTTCCTAACCAAACTGAAGTGTAGGAATATCGTTTCCAATGAGTAATATGTCATCCACGTATAAAATAAGGAATACCACTATGCTCCCACTAATCTTTTTGTATACACAAGGTTAATCTTCATTTTTTATGAAACGAAACTCTTTGACCGATTCATCAAAACGGAGATTCCAACTCCTTGAAGCTTGCTTCAATCCATAGATGGATCTCTGCAATTTGCATACCTTAGAATCTTGTTCAAAACCTTCTGGTTGTGTCATATACACATTCTTTGTTAGTTTTCCATTTAGGAAAGCGGTTTTGACATCCATTTGCCATATTTCATAGTCATGATATGCGGCAATGGCAAGCAAAATTCTTATAGACTTGATCATTGCTACGGGTGAAAAGGTCTCATCATAGTCAATACCATGAACTTGCCTATAATCTTTCGCTACAAGCCTAGCTTTGTAAGTATGCACCTTCCCATCCATGTCAGTCTTCTTCTTGAAGACCCATTTGCATCCTATGGTTTTTACACCTTCGGGCGTATCAATCAAGTTCCAAACTTGATTGTCTTACATGGATTGCAATTCAGATTCCATGGCTCCAAGCCACTTATCCGAATAAGGAGAAGACATCGCCTCTTGGTAGGTTGTCGGTTCATCATTCTCAATGATTTCCACCTCATTACTATCCGTTACGAGAAATCCATATCTCTCGGGCTCGGATCGTAACCTACTAGATCTGCGAGTTTCTTGTGTATTTTGAACAGGTTCCACAACTCATTGTGGTTCTTGTTCTTGTTCCACTACTGGTTCAATGTCATTTTCTGGGTCTCGAATCTCTTCAAGATTTATTTTACTCCCACTGATTTCTTTGGAGAGAAACTCTTTCTCTAGAAAAATACCAGTTCGGGCAACAAAAACTTTGTTGTCCTCACAGTTGTAAAAGTAATATCCTCTAGTTTCCTTTGGATATCCCACGAAAATACATTTGTCAGATTTGTGTGCAAGTTTGTTAGAGATGAGTCTTTTGACAAAGGCTTCGTAACCCCAAATCTTCATGAAAGATAAACAAGTTTTCTTTCCGCTCCACATCTCATATGGAGTCTTTTGAACCGATTTAGTTGGAACACGATTTAGTGTGAATGCAGCGGTTTCTAGAGCGTAACCCCAAAAGGATATTGGAAGATAAACTTGACTCATCATTGATCGAACCATGTCTAACAAAGTTCGATTTCTCCTCTCGGACACACCATTCCATTGTGGTGTTCCGGGTGGAGTCAATTGCGAAACTATTCCACAATTCTTTAGATGATCATCAAATTCATGACTCAAGTATTCTCCACCTCGATCTGATCGAAGTGCCTTAATACTTTTGCCAAGTTGTTTTTCTACTTCATTTTGAAATATTCTAAATATCTCAAATGCTTCACTTTTATGTTTCATTAGGTAAACATACCCAAATCTACTATAATCATCAGTGAAGGTTATGAAGTATTGAAATCCTCCCCTAGCATTGCTACTTAATGGTCCGCATACATCAGAATGTATCAACCCCAATAAGTCGCTTGCCCTTTCACCGAACTTGGTAAAAGGTGTCTTAGTCATTTTTCCAAGAAGACACGACTCACAAGTATCATATGACTCAAAGTCACATGAACCCAAAAGTCCGTCCCCATGGAGTTTTGAGATACGCTTCTCATTAATATGTCCAAGACGGCAATGCCACAAATAAGTATGATTTACATCATTAGGTTTAGATTTCTTATTTATATGATAGACATTGTCATTATTTTCATTCTTGACATTCAAGACATAAAGGCCATTAAATGAAGTAGCAATACCATAAAGCACATCATTTAAATAAATAGAAAATTTCTTATTCTCAATAAGAAACTTAAAACCTTCATTATCCAAACAATAAATTGAAATAATATTTCTACTTAAATCCGGAACATAATAACAATTGTTCAAAACAAGAATTAATCCGGAAGGTAAAGTGACTTCATAAGTCCCTACGGCTAATGCAGCAACTCTTGCTCCATTCCCTACACGTAGATCTACTTCACCCTCTTTAAGTAGTCTCCTATTCTTTAGTCCCTGCACATTTAAACAAATTTGAGAACCACATCCGGTATCCAATACCCAAGAATCAGTGGTAGAAAGGAGAATATCTATCATATAGATACCTAAAGTCGACGCAGCCTTGCTGCTCTTCTTCTTCTTTTGCTCTTCCAAGAAAGCCTTGCAATTACGTTTCCAATGACAAATTTCTTGACAATGGAAACAAATTGCATCCTTTTGTGAATCGGGTTTTGCCTCAGAAGCCTTGGCAACATTTGCCTTGCTTATCTTGGGTTTGACAACTTTCTTACCCTTTCCTTTGGCACTAGCCTTCTTCCCATCATGAACCAATAGCACGGGAGAACCTTTCTCCACAATCTTCATCTCCGCAGTTTTAAGCATCCCATGCAACTTGGAGAGATTCTTATCCATTCCATGCATGTTATAATTCATTACAAACTGATTATAACTTTTAGGCAATGAATTAAGAATGAGATCCGTGGCTAGCTCCAATGGGATTGGATAGCCAAGTTTCTCAAGATGCTCCACATAGCCTTTCATTTTCAGCATGTGAGGACTCACTTGTTGCCCTTCATTCATTTTGCAAGAAGTGAATGCAACAATGGTCTTGTACCTCTCTTGCCTAGCTTGCTCTTGAAACATGGCTCTTAACTCCACGCCTACCTCATAGGCTTCCAAATGTTCCAAACTTTGTTGGAGTTTTGAGCACATGGTAGCAAGCATGAGACAGCTTACATCTCTAGAATCATTACGATGTTTCTTGTAACTGTCTCTTTCTGCCCTAGGGGCAGTAGGTTCTGGTTCAGCAGGAAGTGGCCCATCGAGAATGTACAACTTATCTTCTTGCCTTAGAACAATTCTTAGGCTACGGATCCAATCCATAAAGTTAGTACCATTCTCTTGGAGCTTATCCTTCTCAAGGATCGATCGCAACGAAAATGATTGAGTGTTGTTAGTCATTATCTACAATTATGCAAAATTTCCAAAATTTAATAAGTACCTCTTTTTATTAAAGAAATAAATAATGTATTTTTTAAACAAAATACTCCCACTAAATTATATAACCTTCATATACATCCAATGTATAATATAATTTTAATTGGGCTAAGATCCAACTTTAATTTAACTTTTGAGTCCTTGGAGGCGGACCGCTCAAAACTAAATTAATTAGGTAGGCAATCATGTCAATCATATCCCATATGATTCTTAGATTGTTTTATGAGATTCTTTGAGAAATCCAATTTCAAAAAGCATGTTTAATCTCATCTTTTGCCTAGGCCCAAAACTGTTTTGACGTCTAATTAAGTCCAACCATTTTAAACGTATAGGAACCATTCAATTTAATGCACCTTGCGGAGGCAAGCCCACATTGAATTAATGAACCTCATCTTGCTCATACATGAATAAAATTAATGCACCTCGCGGAAGCGAACCCACATCAAAATCACCCACGTATAAACAAGTGTTTTAATCATGGCATGGCAAAAAGAACTTAAAACTTTCTTTTGAAGGTTCATCACATATAGCATACAACACATTTATGAGCACATAATATAAACATGTTACGCATCAAGTTTAGCCACTAAATTAATCTCCATTAATTTAAGCATAATATTTATGTGTCATTAGTTTCTCTATAATTATGAGGATGAGACTCTTTGAACTTTGGTTATCATCTTCCAAATCAAGACAACAAGAAGTGCGGCCGAAACTAAGCCATAAGGCATCCACAATTCCGTACTAATTCAAGAAACCAAGAAAGTAGTCCATGTGGCCGAAACTAAGCAATAGATGGTCTCGATGTACGTAGGCCAATTGCATCCACAATTCCACATGGATCTCCAATCTTTGAATCAAGAACTTTATTTCTCAATTTTAGCAATTATGAACTCTTCATAATTCTAACTTCGTTTTATCTTTGAAACTTTGATTGCGATCAAGTTTGGGAACACACAATCTCGATGAACGTAGATTAGCCATCCAAACCTTGAACCAATCTTAGAATCACAAGACTAAAACAAATAAGAAAATCAAACCCCAAGATCCACACCAAAACCAACTGCCCAAAACCCGCTCCAGATCAGTAGGTCTGGCCGGTATTGTCACTGATTCGGTTGGACCCCATCAAAGTTCCAAAATCTGATTCTGATTCTGACTAACTGTGCGGTCGCCCAAGAAAATCTGTGCGGTCGCCCAAACATGTGCGGTCGCCCAATATTTTTTGTGCGATCGCACAGTAGCATCAGACAGAATTTTAAAGTTCAAAAATATTGTTTTCCCCGATTATTAAAACTTTAATCCAATCAAAAATTAATAATCAAACAATTCAGAATCCAACATAATTTTAGTGCGATTCAATAGTGCGATTAAAGTTGTAAAACAATAAACCACATAAAATCATATAACACATAAACATCATATATCAAATATTCATATCATGTTAGGCACATAAACAATTTATATACACACAACATGATCTAAGTATTGAAATAATCAACATGAACGGGGCTCTGATACCACAGTTGGGTTTCGGAGTAACATGCGCAGCGGAAAATAGCATTTAAAATTTATGAAACCCAAAGCCCATAGATCTATTCATATGATTAAATCAAATACAACAATATGAATATTAGAAAACTAACCCTTGATGACTTTGACCTTGGTCTTTGATCTTGGTGGAGAAATTGAAGCTTTAATCACGAACTAGTAAGAACACGAACTTGAAGATGATAAGCTTCACCCTCTAGCGGTATCCACACCTTGAATGAATATCAAGAACACTTGATCTTGGTTGCTAGACCAATATTGTGAAACACGTTTTCACAATTAATATGAACTATATGGAATATTAGTTTGTGTATTATTTTGTTCTTCAATCTAAGATGTCTTAGAAAAAAATAAAACTCTCTCAAACTCTTTGGAGACTTGCACAAAAGCTATGATGTGTTCTGGCCCGAATTTGGCTGTTTATATACAAGTTAGACCTATTCCAAATAGGAAACTTGTGTCCAAACCCGTCCAAAATTCTTTTCCAAATCAAATTAGGAAACCAGTCCCGACATGGTGTGCGGCCGCCCAAAACCACCTGTGCGGCCGCACATCTATCTGGAAGGTTTCTGGTACTTTTTGAGCTAAGTTGTGCGGCCGCCCAAGCCCTTTTGTGCGGTCGCACACCTTCCCCAGATTTCCCTAATTTCCTTCGACTCAATATTCCAATATAGTCCTTATTTAAGATTCGTTCTATTGTGTGTGACCCTATAGGATTACACTAAGTTGGCAATGAGTTCAAACATGAAACCATAGGATATGATTAGGTTCTAGCAAACCGTCATACCTACCCAAATAGTATAACTAGATACAAGTTCGCATTCCTTTAGAACATGTCATAATCCCATTATCCACGATGTCATTGAACACAAGTCATGGTCAACTAGTCAACTTGCTTTGTTCAATACTTTTTCGATTCCGAATATGTTGATAATACAAATGACATTGATCTAATCAATTCATTCGAGTCCGGCCGAACATTTTCATCAACATCATTCCTACGAGAGGCCTAAGCTTGACATCTCTCCGAAGAGGGACAAATCCATTTAGCTTATTACTCTTCCTTACGTGAATCCGATTATGCCAATCATACCCTTTATAACTACTCGGTTAAAGGTAGCGTTTGAATATGTCAAACATAATGTTCATCAAGTGGAAGACTATAATAACTTCATGTCTAAGGATTCGAATGACATAACTAATATGAGATATATGTACGACATAGACCATGACATAAATCTCATACAGTGGGTCATGTCCAGTACCTTGTTCCAAACAAGTACCCATTGTAGATACCCCGGGGGACCACGGCTTGGCTAGAGCGGTGAATTATCCTAGGATGTCTACTTGATTTTAAGAGTCGCCACCTATGTTTTAGAGGAACATAAGAAAAACCTAAAAAGAGCCTATTTTATATACAAAACCAGAGATTCGGGAAAAGATGGGTTCGGGGGTTAGGTGACGGAGTGGGAAGTACTTAAACACCCACTCCGCCCCGCTTACGCGGGTCTTGCTACTTTTGGTGTTCTAATGTTAAATGTCCTTCAATTTAATGATAAGAGAAATGTTCTAACAATTATAATGAAAAGAAAGGGAAAATTTATAGAGGAAAAAATAAAAGAGAATTGCTTATTTATTGATTTATACTAAAGATTACATGTCGAATTATTACTAGATAATTACATTAAGAAATGAGAATGGTAAATTAAAGTAGAGATTAAAATGTAGGGAGATAACCTTAACCAACTTTAATGTAGTAAAGTGGTCATTTGGTCATGTCCCAATTGATAGGGATTGCATACATTACTAAGACATGTAAAATGAGAGAAGAAGAATAAAGTACCTTAAGAAAGAAGACTTCAAACTTGGACTTGAAAATGGTGTTGTTGTAGGGAAATTGTTGTAGAACAATTTGTGTAGAGTCTTGTTACGAAGAACTCTTGTTGGGAGAATTTGTGTAGAGAATTGTGTATAGTGTGTGTATAGAGAAATTTCAAGTCTAAAAATGAGGTCCTTTTCCAAGGTAGGAGGTGATGGTTTTTATAGGTAAAATTAGGAGGGAAAGGTTGAAGGGAAATTGGTCAATCCATGTGAAATGGAATTGACCAATCAAGAAAAAGATAAATAAAAGAATTAATGAAAGAAATAAAAGAAAATCAAATAATAATAAAATGAAATATTTTGTTTTTATGAAGAATGGCTAGAATAGAGGATTTGGGAGTTATGAAATAAGGGGGAATGAATGTGGATGTAAAAAGGAGGTGTTTGTGATCAAGAAGAGATTTTCTAAATAAGAAAAGGGAGGGAAAAATGGTGCTATCCGTTACAGCCAAAGTGGGAAGCGCGCGGGTCCGGTCTATTGGACCAAACGCGCGCGTGCCCCATGACAATTACGGGAGGCGCCCGCGGGTGAGAATAACAGAATGACAGAATGACTCTAAAAGTTAACTCTGTTATGCAGTTTAGTCCAAAACTAACGGAATTAGTTAGGAACTTAACGGAAGTGACAGAAATTAACAAAAACAAGTTAAATAAAAATACTATATATGAAATCGAGGTGAGAGGTCCAAAGCGGGGTGTCTACAGAGCCCCTCGGCGACGTGGATTGCGAAGCAAAACGCGTCGACGAAAGAAAGACAACCGCCGAGGACATCGACAAGAGAAAACAAAGACTCGATAAAGCAGGAATTTGAAATTACAAAGGATAGGAGTACGCTCCTTGTGTGAGCGGCTTTCACTGATGGAAAGGGTGTGGTGGCTTGAGGCGGCCCACCACGGCCACAAAATTTTAAAAAAGGTGTGGTGGCTTGAGGCGGCCCACCACGGCCACAAAATTCTAAAAAGGTGTGGTGGCTTGAGGCGGCCCACCACGGCCAAAAATTTTTTAAAAAGGTGTAGCAAAAGGTGCCCCACGGTGTTGTGAAAGCAGTCTTGTATTGATCCTCCTCGGCCATGAGAATCTGATTGCACCCAGCAAAACCGTCCACAAATGAGCGGACCTCGTAGGCAGCAGTGGAGTCAACTAGCACGTCGATGTTGGGTAGTGGAAAGTCATCCTTTGGGGAAGCTTTGTTCAGATCCCGGAAGTCTACACAAGCACGAACTTTGCCAATAGCCTTTCGGACTGTGACCACATTAGCCAGCCATGTCGGATATTCAATAACCTTGATGAAGCCTACACTGAGAAGCTTTTCTATCTCTTCTTTGACTTGTAGAGACCATTCTGGCTTGATCTTTCTGAGCTTCTGTTTGACTGGCTTGGCGTCGTCTTTGATCGGAATTCTGTGTTCAGCGACCCTTCTGTCCAAACCCGGCATGTCTTTGTATGACCATGCAAATACCTCCACGAACTCTCTGAGCAGTACAGTCAATCTGTCTTTCTCGTCCCCCTTGAAGAAGCTTCTGATCTTGGTTTCTTTCGGCTCTTCGTCGGTACCCAGATTCCCAGATTAAGAACATGCAATTCTTCGTCAGCCCCTGTACCATTTTCACCATGACTACGGACCTGTTGAGCAAGTTCATTTAAGTATGTTGTGTTTTCGTGGTCTATTTCATCATTATTTGAATCGTTATTAACTAGTTCATTAGATTCGTTATTAGTTAACTCATCATTCATGATGTTTGCAATCTCGGGGTACTCAGAAAAATCAAATTTTTCATTAGCAAAGAAAGGGAACACACGCTCGGCTATGGCCTCCATATCCTCTTGGGTGAGGGTATCAGAAACACTCTCGGACTCGAAAGTGAAAGTGAACAAGTCTTCTTTTGTAACCTTGCGCGGAATGCAACCCATCTTCTTGACCAAGAATTCCTCAGATACCACGGGTCCCTTCGTAGAATACCAGTTGTTGATCGGCTCGGAGCTTGGCTGGATCTCACTGATAGTCTCCCTTCTTGTGTCGGTGTCATAGATGGTATTGACTTGGCACTCATCCATAAGGGCAAGTTCCTCAAACATGGAGGCTAAATCTGTCAATTCTTCCCCCACGGTGATCTCTGCCGCGGACTCTATGGTCAGTTTCTTCCCCCACCATTCACAGGGTGATATGGGAGTTGGTTCCCCTTCAGACTTCTGAATCTCGCAGTCGGCAAAGATTTCAAGGTCGGGCTTTCTGATGCCCTTGCTGTTAACCCATGGTTCGGGAAAGATCATGTACAGAACAACTTCCCCTTGGCGAACAAAATACCCATTCAACGTCTTGCGGTAAGGCCTTAGATTGGGAATCTCATAATGATGGCCTTCCCTACGAGCTCGGGCCTTTTCATTCTTGACGGCTTGATCATGTTTTAAGTCATCTTTGGAAGGTTCATATCCCAGACCGAACGTGTCCTTAACAAAAGGAACCTCAATGGGTTTCATTCTCCCTTGTTGATATTTCCCTAGGCCTAAACCAGGGAAGTAGTTCATGTTCCTCATCATGCGGAGGAATTTACGATTGCCGAGTGTCCATGATCTGTTTCCCTTTTCTTTGTCAATGGCGTTGATTGAGACGCCGGAGAGGGTAGGCTCTGCTAAACCATGCTGAATTTGGTGGATGGGTTTCCCTTTTCTGTGGATAGTGACATTTTCTGCCATAACGGTCACAATTTCATCCCCATTTCTGAACTTTACACACTGATGGAGAGTTGAAGGGACGGCATTAGAATTGTGTATCCACGGTCAGCCCAAAAGCAAGTTGAATGAGGAAGGCACATCGAGCACTTGAAACGGGACGGACATGACCATGCTCCCAAACACAATGTCTATTTCCACCATACCCATGACTGTACGGGCAGTGCTGTCGTAACCTCGGATTACTTGAGTAGAAGGCTTCAAATCTGTGTTCTTAAGCCCCAGTATGCCCATGATTCGGCCGGGCATTAGGTTGAGTGCGGAACCACCGTCAACCAAGACTCTTGAAATAGGTCACCTCCTTACTCTTACCTTAAGGTAGATAGCCTCATTGTGATCGGACCCAAATGGTGGGAGGTCCATGTCGGCAAAGGTGATGACATTGCCAAAATGAATGTGGCCTATCATTGCAGTGAGGTCCTTGGGAGTAGTGTTGGGAGAGATCGACGTGTCATCGAGATTACTGATGACAAGATCTCGGTGCTTTTTTGAGGATGCAATGAGGTCCCAAATGGAGATGTTGGCTTGAGTTTTCTTGAGTTAAACTAGTAGAGGGTCTTCGGGAGTGTCACGAGCTTGCGACCTTTGAGAAGAGGTGCTTGGCGCAGAAGTGGAGGGGTTGCTTGCTATGACTCGTCCAGATCGAGTTAGCATGTTGACGTTCCCTTCTTGCTTCTTTTTCCTATTCTCTAGTACTTCCCTCATTACCTCATCGTAAGTCACAACATAACAAGAATTATCAATCTTATTCATGGAATTGGAGCCCTCATTCACAATTGGGATTGAATGAGTGGTCTCCTCAAATTCTCCTACCTCTATTACATTGACACTACCCTCATTAGGAACTATGAATTCTTTCTTGTCTATGAGATCTTGGATGACATTGTGGAGAACGAAGCATTCCTTGGTGGTGTGGCCACTATATTGGTGGTAGCCACAATACTTGTGATGAGCATAATTGGCATTGACCGTCTTGGGTTGGTACCCTTGTATGGGTGTGATTTGCCCCTTTGCTTTGAGAACTTCGAAGGCCTCAGTTTGAGTCATGCCTTGGAGAGGCGTGTAGACACGGTCATTTCGAGACTTCTTGCCTTGGGGTGGAGGAACCTTTTTGTAATTCCTCTTGTCGGTAGTAACGGCGCTAACTGAAGCCTCTTTTGAGGAGCTAGAGGCGGCCTTGTAACGGAGGGTAGGAGCACTTTTCTTGACTTCCCTAAGTAGCTCATCCATTCGGATCCCTGCCTCATACATTTGAGAGAAATCAGCATAGCAAGCCCCACTTAGGTGGGTGCGGAGATCAATCTTTAGACACTTAAGAAAGATGTCAATTTGCTCCTTGGTGTTAGGCCTCTCGAAAATCTCAACGAGCTTGTCATTCCACCTTCTCGTGAAGTCAATGAAGGACTCATTGTCTCTTTGAGTGGTGTTTTCAAGCTCTTTCTTGGTTGGCCGGTGGGTGGTGTTACCTTGGTATTGACTCTTGAAGGCAAGCATGGCGGCGTCCCAATCGAGACGGACTGTGAGCGGGAGAGTAGCATACCAATCCTTTGCCACCCCCTCGAGAGTAAGGGGGAATCATTATGCCATAACCTTGGGTGAGACCTTCTTCGGTACCATAGCCCAAATGTAAGTTTCGATGTGTGCCATGGGACAAGAGTTGCCTTTGAACGTGCTGATGTCAGGAATCTTGAACTTGTTGGGGAGGGAAGCCATTGTGTTCATGAGAATGGATGACTGATAGAGGCTTGTATCGGAGCCTTTCCCCAAGTTGAGACCGTTAAAGCGTTGATCTATGTAGGCTATGATTGAATCAACCATCTTGGGCTCATTGTTCTCGGTGCTTCGTTCCCCCATTTTCTTGGTACGGACACTAACATAAGGGCTTTGAAATAGACCCTTAGTCCACTCGGACTCCTCATTATTCTCTTTGCCTTTACCATTGGCGAGCTTGGTGAGCTTTTCTTTCATTAGCTCCATTTCGGCCTCATGGGCCTCCCTTTGGTTGTCGAGGTGGGATTGCCAAATGTCATCTTTGCTTTGACCCTCCTTATTAAGAGTGGAGACTTGTTCTTGGAGAAGTTGGACCATGGTGGAGAGTTGCTCAAGAGACATGGTGTTGTCGGTGTTGGATCTGCCGGCCATTGATGCTATCGAAGATGTTGGAGTGATCTCTTCACGGACTAACTGATTCGCTGAATCCCAGTAGACACGGTAAGTACCAATTGAACCTATATTGCAGAATAGGCCCTTGTCAGTCTTGAGTACACTTTCGGTCCATGAAGAGGCTTAGAGCACACATTGGGCACACGACTCAAAACCACATAAGAAAAGACTCTTTTTTTTTATAAGTCGGAGGGACGGGGTCCCTTTTGAGTTTCTAAAAAAATAGTGGAATCGTCACACTAGTATATAGACTTTCTCGTGGTCCCATATACTCATCGGATTCCACCACGCTTGTGATTCCTACACATGTCGGGATTAAACTAAATTAATGTAGTAAAGCATACATGTGGGGACGGATTTTTTATTTTCGTTCATAATAACCACTTGGGGATGGATTTTTATTTCGTCCATGATAACCACTTGGCATGTATGATTTGAAGACATTAGTTTAGGGAAATCTCGGCATATGAAAACCGACTTTAGTCACGGAGTGTTAGACCCTAACTAGAATTGTGTTGGCTTGTGCTCGGCTAAATGAGAGGCTTAAGGTCACCCCTGGCATGTAGTCATGAACTACGCCACGGGATGAGGTTTACCGCTTCGAAAGAGTCAAGGTCTGGTGGAGCTTGAAACTTCCTATGACGGGCCTCGACGGATTTGGGGTTATGAACTTGTTCGACTCGATAGTGAGCAATTTATAGGAATTTGTACACGCAGTGTGAGGTCTAACATGTGACAAAACGTTTTTACTCTTTTTTTTTTATGAAAGAAAAGCAAATAAGAACATAATTACAACTTTTGAATCACCATTGTGACCGATAAAATAAGACACAAAAGTAAAACCGTCCAAAAGACCAGATTAGGCCTGATGCAGGCAACTGTGCCCACACCCCATCAAATCTGCTCTGTTCTGAAACCTGTTCTTGTCCTAGAAACCTACCCAGAAGCGCGCGCCTCTGGCTGGTGTTGTGGGAAGCGCGCGCATTGCGCAACGTCTGTGGGAGGCGCCCGCTTCTGGGCAAACCTGTCAGAATGTCAGACTTTGTACCCATGTGTAAGTACCCCAATCTGAAATTGACCAACTTTAGAGGAATTCTTGGTACCATTTAGGGATAAACCAATGGGCCAGGACCTCACTAGGATAAACCTGATATTCTAGGACTGAACTGGAATTAAACTTAGAAAAATCCAGAAGCTCGCCAAGTCGAGTCGTAAGGATGGTTTGGGCGCATGAGGTCCCTAGCCGTACGGCTATGTTGAGCACCCTCAACCTCTATAAATTGAACCCCATGCTGATCATTTCAGGGGGAGAAAATGTTTTGAGAGCTGTTACTCTGCCAGTTTGAGAGCAGAAAGTGAGTGATACACATATTTGAGTGAAAAGAGAGGAAGATAGGCATAACCATCATAGGTGAAGCCTCCTTCTCCCCATCTTCTTCTTCATCTCAAACTCTTTTCTCTTTGTTCATATTAATTGTTTATATTGTATTATTTCTTCTTGTTCTTGCAAAGTCTTGTCCATTTCAAGCACTTTACATTTCTTGCAAGTCTTGTCCATTTTCAAGCACTATATCTATATATTATACAAGTCTTGGCCTTCCAAGCTATATATATTATGATTATATATGTATATGATCCAAATAATGAGGTGATTCAAGGTCTCCTTCACACCTAGTGTGTGATTTATGGGATAAAACCTAGGATGATCACGATTTGTTAAATTTCATGTTGATGTTGTCCTTGTTTGGCCATAAGAGTCATGATTGGGGGATAAAGTTTCAATCTTTATCATCCCAACCATAATCTATCCATAAATCACTAAGTATGAGACATAAAGATTTGATCTTTATGTTATACTTTTGTCCCTAAGGGTTTAATCTTGTATAATAAGTCCATTTTGGTGGTAAAGTTTCAATCTTTATCCACCAAAAATGGTCATTTTGGTCTAAATGCCATGTTCATCAACTTTTCATAAATCTCTCCAATGATTGCCTTTGATCACACCTAAATCTTTGTTTTTGGGGTTCCTTTGATGATCAAAGTGCATAGGAATGAACTTTCCAAAGTTTTGTTGTTAATCATAAACTGGAAATCAACATTCCAGTCCAGTTTCAGCAAAGATACTCTGTTTTAACTGAAACTGGACTGTTTTTCTGATAAACTGTAAAAATACCCTGGAGAACCCTCCCCATCCGTACGGCTACTTTGGCCAGGGAGGGAATTTTCCAGTTTCTTCCTTTTCTGACTAGAAAGTTTGCAAAATAAACCTTTTCTGTTAAATAATTAACTGGTTTTGCCAAAACAGTCAGTTTCTCCCATTTTTAAAACACACACACACACATGCACTTTCGTTAACTAACATTAGGGAGACTCGGTCCTATCCGAGTCGACTTGGGTGACGTGAAACTCTTCCCAAGGCGTAACTTGACCTCCGAGCTAATAGAATCTCTAACCTTTTCTTTTGTTGGGTTAAATAATTAACAAAAGTGGCGACTCCGTTATGTTTTGTGAGATAACCGTGTTCGTCGCGATCCTCCTTGCGGGGGACGGGATCCTTACAGTGGAAACTCCGCTGGGGATAAAATGTCCACAAACTTCTTTTTAGAAATTTTGGGGGTGCTTTTGTGTGGGTCAAACTCCCGTTTCCCCATTTCCGTTTACTTTTTTGTTTGTTTTGTGTGTGCTGTGTTTCTGTTTGAACTTTCTGGAGATGAAACTGTTCTGGAGATGCAATAAGCTGGGGCTTGATGATCAGAAGTTGAAAAACAGCAAAAAATAATTGCCAGCATGATATAGCCGTACGGCTATGTTGGGCAGGGAACAGAATGTTCCAAAATTTAACAATTTTGTGCAGGGCAGGAACATTCTGTGTCTCTTTGGCTTTTGCTTATCCAGGTTCCAAATTTACAGTTTTGTTTGAGCACATTACCTTCTTCTTTTCTAGCCAAAACTTGGTTTTTGAAGCTTGGTCATGCACAAACTTTTGGACATAAATTTGGGTTTTCAAAACCTCCTTGTGCATGACCCATTTTGTAAAAGATTTTTGAAATTTTTGTTGTACACAACTTGTTTTGCAAATGATTTTCAAAAGAATTGTTCTTCTTGAAAAATGTTGATTTCAAAGGATTCTTTTGTTGTGCACAATTTGTTGTACATACGAGTTTTGGCTTTGTTTGTTCATATGATTCTTGCTTGATTGCTTGTGTAAATAGCTTATTCATGCTTGCTCATTTTTGTTGATTATGCTTATTCATGCTTGTCCATATGTTGATTATACATTTCTCATGATGTTAAAGCGAATTGAAAATTTCCATTTTAACTCAAAAGGGAACATAGAATGGCTTCACACTATGCGCACTTGACCTTGCACGTTCCAAATACCCTTTAAACCCAGGATGGATGCCACGATGCAGCTTGATTGGTGCTCTTGTGCCCTTCTAGCGCGCACGGGTCCATTCCACCTTCCCTTCCGAGCCGAGTCAACCACACTCGTCCGTGACACACAAATACCGAGACCTTGGTTGGTTTTTGGTCTAGCTCACATTTCCACGTCCCTAATACGTGTCTGAGATTAATTGTGGCCAAGTTAATGCTCAAGTCATGCTCCTTGCGAAAGCAAGTGTGACCATGGTCAACTTTGACCCGGTCCTTGACTTACGCGTTAATGTTGACCGTAATTAACCGAAGTCATGTATTAAGGATAGGGTGACACCGTGTTGTCAAGCCCTAATGAATGGTCCATACTAATCATCTTTAAGCCCAAGGATAATTTTCGAGAGCCCTCATCAAAGATGAGGTTATGCCGGAAGTCCCTTAAGTCCCTAAGACGAATCTCGATCTTAACCGGGGCTTAATCATGATTGGAATGGCTCACGCATTGGGAATTTTGCGACGCACTAGACCCTAGGTTCGTTAATTTTGGTCGGTGGAAGACGCTTGCCCTATAGGACCCTCGCCCGGGACAGTCCATCCTTGGGAGTGTGCAAGGCAGGTGAAAAACGAGGGGTCTATAGGCGTAGTGATGGCCTCCACTGATCCAGGATGTAGAATAGTTGCGAAAAAGAAGAGAAATCTTTTCCAACAAGTTAGGAATAAATGTGTTTTAAGTAAACATGAACATAATTAATAATAATGAACCGTCACGTTGCATGAGCCTAAACCCATTCTCCCAAACACCAACCCGAGTTGATGCCCGAGCCTGAAATGAGTCTCCCTCTCCTCCGCATCTCGTAAGAAGTGGGTCAGAGTTCCGGATCATCGTCTGATTAGTGCCGAGTTTGACAGTTCATCAGCAGCTTCACTCAGACTTCTCCGAATGGCTAGTCCGGCAGGAAGTAGTAGTGGGGGTGACAACACAACGAATCCGAATTGTCTTAGTAGGGAAGAGCTGGTACAAGCTCTAGAGGCCGCTAGGGCCCGGGAAGAGAATGTCAGGAAACGTCATGAGGATATGCAGAATAGGGTTATGGAAGCCATGAGACAGAGAGGGGTGGCCGTTGTGTTTGAAAACGACGGAAGTTTTGTGGAGATCACTGATGAAGAGGGAATTGAGAATGTGCAGCCCCAAGGATATAACCGGGTTCCACCCCCTCAAGCTTACCCTAATGTGGAGACCTCACGTCCCGCATTCCAAGCCACCACTCACCAAAATGTGCCTACCACTCATGGTTCATTTGTCCCGCCAAGCGGTTTTCCTATGTACCCGCCAGGGTTCAGCTTGTATGACACAATCCCAAGTAGCCGAACACCCTTGGCTCCAGCTACCATTGGCCTGCCACCCCCGGCCTTGCCAACCACATCTCGGGAAGTGCTTTACCCACTTTACCACCCAATGGCCCAAACCTCTGAGGCTACCCCACCATATATCCCGACAAGTAACCCTGTACCAGGGTATGTCTACACCCATTTGCCACCTCAAAATCCTCCTCCGATGGTCCCATCCACCACTTCACCTCCCGCCACAATGCCAGTAATGAGCCAAACCATGGGATCAATCAACTCAAGCCCACATATGGACCCCCAGATGGGGTGGTTGGTAGAGAAATTGAAACAAATGGAAGAAAGATTTGAGGGGATGAACGAAAGGAAATCCTCCTTGGGGATCACCGACCCCAACAATATTTTTCCTCTGCCTCACAAGTTCAAAATGCCAGAGATAGACAAATTTGACGAAACTTCCTGCCCCCAGACTCATCTCAATGCTTATACTTTAGCCATGAGAGCAAAAGGGTGTACCATGCAGTAAATGGCTGATCACTTCCAACTGTCCTTGAGAGGAAACGCCCTCAAGTGGTTCTTTCACTTGAAAGATGAATCTCGAGCAACATGGGATGCAATCAAAGAAGCATTCCACACCAAGTATCGGTCAAACCTAGAATGGGAAACCAACCGGGTTGATCTGCAAAGCACCCTACAAAAGGGAGATGAACCAATAGGAGAGTTCTATAAGAGGTGGAATTATAAACTTAGGGAGATCTCCAATCCGCCCACAAAAGAAGAACAATTGGACATTTTCCAATCATGTCTGAAACCTAAGCTGCGGGCCTTGATCAGTCATCATTTTTACCCCAACCTCCGGGCAATGGTCACTGCCGGGTCTAAATTCGAGAAGACCCTCAATGAGCAATCCTCTACTCAGGCCAGTGGAAACTCCTACAAATATCGTCCCCCGACAGTCGGTAAAGGGAAGGAAGCCGTGGGAGCTGTAAACAATATCCAAGGGGAGAATCCGAGACAAGCCCCGCAAAAGGCCGGGAACTGGGAAAGGCGCCCGTATGTTAGATTCAAGGACTTTGGGATGCCCTTGGGAAAGGTGTTTGAGGGGTTAGCTAAACAAGGCCTCGCCAAACCACTGGTTAACTTCCAACCCAGAAACCCCGAGAGGTACCTTGACGAGAGCAAGAGGTGTGCATTCCACAGCTACCATAGGCACGACACCGATGATTGCCCCACTGTGAAACGCATCATCATAGACTTGATTGCCAAAGGGAAGCTTGAATGCCCCCGAAGTCCAAATGTGATCAGCAACCCGTTCCCCAACAACCATGGCATTAATATGATTGAATTTGGGCCAGCCGATATGAATATGATTGAGTTCGGGGGGCCGACACCGATAAACCTTTTGGAATTCAATGTCCCGATGACTGAGATTGGGGAGGAATGGAAGTAAACCCTATGGACATGTGTGCAGGAAGGAAACATGAAATGCCCATCCGACTCTATGATTGCCAATGTGATGAGTGCAAGGGTCCTGTTAGTACCCGACCTGAAAATGAGTTTATTAGGGATTTCCCAAAATACAAGGATTTTATAGGAATTAGAAACCTTGCAAAGACTTGTCCCGGATTCCCGAAATATCTCATTTATGACCAAATCTATCAAAATAGGTAATAAATGGTTTCCTTAAAACCATGCAGAAACCCTAGCTTGAAAATCACGTCAGCCTGCATCCTTGGCCACGCGGCCAACCTTGTTGCGCGTCGATCTTGGCCAAGAGGCCACTCTTGTCACCGGCTTAAGTCATGGCCAGGCGGCCAACTTTGCTCCGGATGATCTCAGCCGTCAGATCTTCCCCTCAGTTTACTGTATAAACCAATCCCATGCTATTGGTTTAGGGTCCGATTTTGAGAGCTTTATGTCCGAATTTTAGAGTTCTTAAACACAATTTTCTCCCTAATTAAGCATTCAAACACTCAAGGAGATCAAGGTTTATTTCTTGCCAACATAGGTAAGTTTTCTAACTTTTTCTTCATGTTCTTGCATCATTTTTAATGTAGATCTTTTATATTCATGCTCTTACGTGTTTATTCATAGTTTCTTCATATTCCTTGCATGTTCATTCATATGTTCATAATATGTTCTTCGCATGTTCATCGTGTTCATAGATTAAAACCTTATTTATGCTATATTTAGGGTTGCGATCTTCATAATTACATGTTATTTCATAGCCGATGATGATCTAGGGTTCATCAACCCGAGGATGATCTAGAAACTACTTCTAAACCCTAATCTTTAGGTAATTCCCCCCCCCCTCATTATGCATGATCCCGATTCTTCTGCCTATTCTAAATTCTGCTCGAACTACGCTGACCTGAGCTTCTCACATTGAGAGGAACGTAGGCAATCTTCGGATCCGGTCTCAAACACTAACATACTACTAACACATTCATCATGATAGAAAGACCGATCATTAGGGCAATAGGAGTGATAACGTTCAATATTCTTCTCTTGTTGTAATTTGACCCCCGAACCCATTAACATGCTTTTCTCAATGTTTTGGCTATAATTAAAACGGCATGGCGACTCTCATATTTTAATGTTACTATGAATATTACCAAATTCAAACACACGTATTCACAGTGGCGACTCTGCTGGGGACTGCTTTGAAACTTTTTCAAACTTAGTGGGTCTAACTTTCGTCACATCATGATGCTTGCCATGTTTACACATACACACACCTGTCATGTTTACACATGCACACTTGCCATGTTTACACATGCACACACCTGCCATGTTTACACATGCACACTTGCCATGTTTACACATGCACACACCTGCCATGTTTACACATGCACACACCTGCCATGTTTACATAGGCACACACTTGCCATGTTTACATATGCACACACTTGCCATGTTTACACATGCACACACCTGCCATGTTTACATATGCACACATCTGCCATGTTTACGCATGCACACTTGCCATGTTTTAACGTGTCCCCTACAGTTAAGCCATGTTTACACATGCACCCGCGCACTCCGCCATGTTAATACTTGTACCTTGTACCTTGTACCATGTACACTTGTTATCTTCGCTTTAGTATTAGGGTCAAACAAAACTCTGCTATGCTCCCTTGTACATTATTCTCTCTCTCTCTCTCTCTCTCTCTCTCTCTCTCTCATGCATTGCATTTGCATCATCCTAACATTAAAACTTCTCTCTTTTCTCCCTAAAAAAGAATTAGTTTTTACCACACACTACCACTAGTCCGTGTCAGCACTGCATAGGTCCCCATTACCCGGAGTATTCGATGTGAAGGAATTTGTGCGCTACTGCCGCCCTCTTTTCGAGTCACTCGTCTACTCCACTCACCGTGTACGTTCCGCGAGCGGTGGGAACCTTTTACCTTACCCGTGTCAACCCACACATAGAGATTAGGACACTTCTTGGACCAACCATTTAGGATGTAAATAAATGCAAAACTTTTCGTTAAATAAAATGTGCATTGCATCTAGGCGACCTCCAAGGTCCATCGCTCACCCCTTGGGCCATCTATCAAAATTCCTCATCTTGGCCTATCTAGGTTACCTACCCATCATTGCGATCCATTTGGGTCTACCCTTCATCTCGACCCGCTTTGGTCAAAATCCCACCATCCTTTGGCCTCTTAGGACAACTTGATCTACCGTTGACCTCCTAGGTCAACCATCAACCGCCTAGGTCAACCTTCCCAACCTTTGACCTCCTAGGTCAACCTCATCCACCTTTGACCTCTTAGGTTAACCCTTGATCGCCTAGGTCAACCTCATCCACCTTTGACCTCTTAGGTCAACCCTTGACCGCCTAGGTCAACTTTATCCACCTCCGACCTCTTAGGTCAACCCTTGACCTCCTAGGTCAACCTTATCACCTCCGACTCTTAGGTCAACCCTTGGCCACCTCCGACCCCTTAGGTCAACCTTATCACCTTTGACCCCCTAGGTCAAACTTATCCACCTCAGACCTCTTAGGTCAACCCTTGACCTCCTAGGACAACCTTATCACATTTAACCCCCTAGGTAAACTTTATCATCTTTAACCTCTTAGGTCTACCCTTGACCCCCTAGGTCAACCTCATCCGCCTTCGACCTCTTAGGTCAACCTTTGACCCCTTAGGTCAACTTAATCTGACATGCCCCAAGTCCCGGGATTCCCTAATAGAATCTCGAACCTGGTGCGCGTAACTAACAAGAAACAAGAAACTAACGGGAAACAGGAACAATACCTGTTAAAAACAAAACTGACATGATATATATACTCAAGAGTAGGGAGCTAAGATAGCTCACAACGAGTTCTAGACCAAGAAAATTAAAGCCAAAATGGTTACATACAGCGGAAGACATGCCTAGCAAATAAGCTGGCATCAAGAACTGACTAGAGACAACAAGTACTACACGAGTCTACCCCAAAACAAGCCCAGAGTTTAATAACTCATACAACCTCGTCCTTACCAAAGTGTAAAAGGACACTAGTCTCAAACAAGAACATCCTGCGGAGTACGTTCCCAGCTATGTCGAGCCTCACTGCGTACTATCCCCTGCTTTCCTAGGGGGGGGGAAACAAATAAAGGGTGAGATAAATCTCAGTAAGCTATTAACATGCAGCTATATGACATGTTATCATGCAATACAAGTAGATACTCAAGTAATCATATATCAAGTATCATCAAGTAACAAGTATATGAGAGGCTAAGCCAACTCAACAAGTAATCAAGCTCAAGATATGATCAGGTAACAGGTAGTCAAGTAGTGTGAGAGGCTAGACCAGCTCACCAAGATGCACATAGGCCTATCACGTATCATTACCTGAATCCTTCCTTATTTCTCCCAAGAATACCAAGAATACCATTGTTGTCGATGCTTGTATAGCTGAGGACAACCACGATCAAGATCAAGAGACTGCTATTGCAGTATATAAGAAGACCCGGTAACCAGTGTCATTCCCAAGAACAAGATTCACGAGGTGTTCACGAGTTAGCATTCAACTTATATCAGGCGTATTGCTCCAATATAGGATGCTAAGCCCTTACTATGGCCAGTAGTAAGGGAAAAACAGACCGAATACATAGACCCACGATTATTAC
Source organism: Campanula takesimana (assembly GCA_026119855.1). Lineage (NCBI taxonomy): Eukaryota > Viridiplantae > Streptophyta > Magnoliopsida > Asterales > Campanulaceae > Campanula > Campanula takesimana. Next base: position 898,395 of record JAOWBW010000435.1, on the reverse strand, counting down.
TTATGGCCCAGCCCTCGCAATAAGCGTGAACCTATACACCCCTCTGAACCAAATAAGCCAGCTGGACTCACACAAGAATGCACAAGTAGATGTTTACTTGAACTACGAGAATAGAACTAAGTCCCTTAGTAGTGGACCATTCTTTATGCACCATGTAATTATATATCAAGTGCTCACAAGAATATGCACCATGTAATTATATATCATGTGCTCACGAGATTATGCACCATGTAATCATGTATCATGTGCTCACGAGAATACAAGTACACGTACGCAATTATTGCGAATACAAACCAAGATAACAATGGCACATAAGGTATCCATGTAACACGATCAATCCAAGTAAGAGTCCATTAATAACAGACTTCAGTCAAGTAGTAGGGTATATCACTTTGTCACATGCCAAGTTTGCACGTACATATTCATATCACGTTTAACACATTAAAGTGTCTATCACGATACCCTTACTATCAAGTAGAGCCCAATACCTTAGACTCTAAACACGTAGTAGAATAGGTCACATTGTACCTAGACACAGTCATACTTCACGTATATGTATCGTTAATAATCGAATACATTTTCTAACACATATTGTGTTCTATAATCATTCTTATTAATTTAAATCGTAGTATTCACGATTATATGAATGATCTTCATATTACACTAGTCCCTATTTTCTTTAGGACTCATTTCAAGACAAGATATCTTCTTTATATTTTATATACTTCATTGAGTATATACACGATTAAAAACTAAATCATTTACACTTTAGTGCTTATTTATAGCACTTCCAATATACACGTATCAAGTTCAAGTATGTAGTAGAGTTAATCATTCTCTATCTAGTTCCATAACCCAATTCTTTGGTTATTCATACCATGTATCAAGTAATCACGAAGCCACATTCTATCAAGTAACTATATGCAAGATTTGCATATACACATCAAAGATCTTTCAAGTTTATTACCATACACATATATTGGTGTCAAGGCACGTACAAGATTTTATAATCTTATATTCAAGTCTTAATCCAATTATTTGGATGTTCAAGTCATGTACAAGATTTTATTGTCTTATACTTCAAGTTACTGTCTCAACTTAAGACATTCAAGACATATACAAGATTTTATCATCTTATATCCAAGTTCTCAATCCATTTCTTTGGATGGTTAAACATGTACAGGAGTTAAACATCTTATACTTCGAGTTCAAGCTAGGAAGATGAATTATACATCTTTCACGTATTAATTTCCAATCCTTTTCTTAGGACATTCAAGCTCAAGAAATAGTTGGTGCCCCTAAAGTACACAAACATTAACTTCAAGACACATAAAAGAGTTACTACTCTTATACTCAAGTTATCATTTAATTATGATTTAAGTCCACATTTCATTTGATCACAAAGGGACTATTTTTCAGTACTAGAATGTTCTACAACACTCATCTAGGCCATCTAGGGTAGTACCCTAAACCTAGACCAAGAATACTTCGAGTTCAAATTAAGTAAATGAGCTATACCACTCATACTTACAAGTTCATAATCCCCTACATAGGATATTCGAGCTCAAGACACTAATTTGGTGCCCTCAAGGTGCACAAGCATTAGTTCCAAGACAAGCATAACACATAAGTGCTTGTTCATAGCACTTACAAGACATAAAGAAGAGTTCTTCCTTTTATACTCAAGTTCTCATTTTAATTTAATGAGTAATCATATTCAAGACTCACTTCTGATGCCCCTAAGGTGTCACAACACTTGCTAGGACATCTTATCTTAAGGCTATATGCCTTACAAGAAATAAGCTTTCAATTTAATTTAGATTTAAAACACTTTAGTTGAAACAGGGGACCGGGCGGGCGCCTATGATGGACCGGGCGGGCGCTCATCCAAGGATTTTTGGAACTAAAACTTCTGGCCAAATGGGCGGCCGCTTGGTACCTAAGTGGGCGGGCGCTTGTTCCAAATTTCAGCGAACACCAATTTCTTTCCCAGGCTTAGAAATCCCCGTCCCAAGCATAGGAGTAACTTTTTACTAACAATTTAACATTACCCAGGACATAATAATAAGCTTAAATCACTTATTTCAATTATACTTTCTTATTTCAACAGAGACTTTTATACTTACAAATTCTCTGTCCCAAGTCTAGGAGTATAAACCCACTAACACTTTCTAACATTCAAGAGTGCATTTTAACATGCTCAGAACACTTCTATAGGGACACTTTATTAATTTATCACCGTCCCACAAGTAATAGAATAATTCTCTTTTATTCCATTTAAATATTTCACCGTCCCAAAAGTATAAGTACAATTTTATAATATACTAATATACTTATTTAGGGATACTTCCATTCATTTCCCCGTACCACAAATAATGGTACAATTTTTCTAATAATATTTAAATCAAGTTACTATCTTACCGTCTCACGAATAGGATTATAATTTTTTCAATACTTTTCAAGTCATTCCCAGGTGCTATTCATGCTTGTTTATTATACGAATACTCCCTTCGTCCCAAATTCGCAAGTATCACGAAAATGCTCAAAACACAATTTTAACAAGAACAAGTAGCGGGAATAACATATATGCATGTTATTACTGTCACGACCCGAAAACTAGGCTCTATTTTATTAGTAATAAATAATTATTATTTATTTAATTGCTTATTTATTTATTTAAATTATTATTTAATTAATAATTTGTGTGTGTGTTTTATGTTTCATAATAATTATGCCTAGCATTTTATTTGGGTCTTTTGTGCTAGTGTAGAGTTTTGGGGTCTTAATTGTTAGTAGGGAGTGTAAGTATTTGTGTATAGTGTAGAGGAGGGGCCTGAGTGTAAGTTTTTGGAAATAAATCCCCCTACACCCTCTCCTCTCCCTCATTCCCAACTCATCTCTCTCTCACTCCATCCCCCTCTCTCTTCCATTGCCAAAGAATGGGTAAGTTCTCTCTCACTTCTCTCTACATTTCCATCATCTTCCTCTCTTTATTTCTCATTTCTTAAAACATGAATCATGTTTAGATCGTCGATAGGATCGTAGGAAGCCAAGAAATTTCGAGTTCCGTCACCTTTGAGAAAATCCGGGTAAGTTGCTTTTCCCCCATTTTTATGCTAAAGTGTTCATATCATGTTTATATTATGCTTGATGTGTTATATTTGAAGTTTGGTTGAATTTGGAATTTATTTGGAATTTATTTTGAGTTTTGGTCAAAAATGGTGATTTTAGGAATGTTGGGTTTGAATCTTGATCTTGGTTGATAAATGGTATTATTTGAGTCCCCATTCTAGTTATAAGTTGTTTTGGGTTCATCTTTATGCTTGGAGGAAGGTTGGTTATGTTTGATTTGGTTTGTTATGTGAAATGGGTAAGAAAATTGGTACAAACCCAGATTTTGGCCGGATTTCGTCCCTCCGGGCAAGGAGGCGCGCGCACCATGTTTTGGGAGGCGCGCGCACCCTTTTCTGCTTCGAAATCGCAACCTTCTGACCTTAGGAGGCGCGCGCATCACTTTTTATGGAGGCGCGCGCATCCCTCCTTTTCCAGTATTGTCCGTTTTTCGTTCGATCTTCCGGAGGCCATAACTTTCTCATCCGGACTCCGTTTTAGGCGTGTAAACTATCGTTTCGAAGCTCTCTTCGAGTACTACAATATGGTATAGGTTGTTCAGTTAAGTTATAAGTTTTATACTTCGGGATTTTATTGGGTGTTTGGGCATCTTATGATGTGTTCGTGGTTGTTCCAATCGAATTGATTTTCGAGTAAGACTTGGTCTAGGTTTTAGGCGATGTCCCATAGTACCTAGAGGGTTGTGGTTGAACACCAAAGTGTAGGGTTTAGTCCGGTCGTGATCATGTTCTAAAGATTAACCTTTTTGATTCGTTTGGGGGTTTGGGATTGGTTCGTTAAGGACGAAGGTAAAGCGTGTATTGGCAATTGTGTACTTACGGTTTGATTAACCTTAAAGTGTATTCATCCTGATTCCTACTTTGGAATTTCAGGTGTGATGAGATGGTTGAGTTCATAGTCCTAGTACATCTTTATGAGTAAACGTTTAGGATAATTTTGGGTTGTAGCCGTTGTACTATTTGTGAGCGACCGTTTGGGTTGTGTTCCTTATGAGTAACTTATGGGTATCATCTTTGAAATGTATCTGGTATGGTTCCTCTTTATGGAATTATCGTATTCTAATAATCATTGTTGTTGTGCTCCTTATGAGCAATACCGTTTATTGTTGTTGTGCTCTCCAGATTGGCCTTGAAAGATGAAGTCAGCGTTCCTTTTGTGAATGTATCTGGCTAGCATGGCATTTATGAAAAGCTGGTATTTTGTTGTGTCATGGTCCTTGTCCCTTGTGACACTTTATGTTATTGGTTCCTTTGTGTATGGTCCTTGTCCCTTGTGACACTTTTATGTTATTGGTTCCGGTAGGTTTTCTCTTCGAGCTTTCATGCTGCTATGAAGATGTTGATTGTTGATTATTGAAGCTGCGCAGCGATCCTTTATTTGGATGTTCCGGTTTGGAAAACCTTGGCTATGTATCCACTTATGAGTGTTTATTTCAGCTTTAGGTGTTGCATGATGAGCTGGTCGTTATTTCCAACCGGTATGGGACGGTTGGCGATAGGGAGCCTCTCATTTGTTGTTATATGCTTATTTATATGGTTGATTATTGGATGTTACTGTTTGACAGCATGTCACTTATTATTCCGCTGCTATCTGTCATATGTTAATTGCTATTGGTTATTGCATATTAGCATGTCATGTAGTTGCATTAGTAACTTACTGAGATTTTATCTCACCCCGTTTATTTCCATCTTTGTTTTTCCTTAACCCCCCCCCAGGAGGAAAAGGATTAGGATTTGCGGATCGAAGAGGACGTCGAGAGGTTTGAGATTTTGGGGCAGGTTGTTATGGATCGGTTTACATTATTTAAATGTATAACCTTTTGGGGATAGTTTTACCATTATTGACGTCATTAAGAATTGTATATTTTATTCTTTCGAGTATAAGCTGTGGAGCTTATGTTAGATGTACTTTGTTGATTTAAACTTGGATTTGTAAAACCTTGTGTTATCACCTTTTGGTATTAAAATAATTTTTTTTTAACTTCGGTATTTCTTAGTTTTGGTTCTAAGTCGACGTCCAGCTCGCGATCTCGGGCCGCGGGGTTCGGGGTCGCGACAGTTGGTATCAGAGCCATGGTTTGGCCCTAAGTATAAGTCTAGGTGGATTAGTATGACCTAGGTGGGTAGTTGTGTTCGGAGTGAGTAACGATGAGTATTTTATGCAGGTATTTGTTTGTGATGGCTAGAAGAAGAACGGGTGAAAGTTCTAGTGGGGCTCAGAATCAGAATGGTATACGGGAAGAAAACCGTGCAGTGTTTCAGGGCAGGTTTGAAGCGTCCGTGAAAGCAATTCAAGACCAAGGGCCGAGAGAGGAACATGTAGCACCTCCGCGAAATGGGTTGGAGCAGTTCTTGAAGTTTAAACCAAGTGAGTACGACGGTGAGCCTGATGTGAAGAAGGCCGAGCTATGGATAGAATCGATGGAGAAAATCTACGAGGTCTTTGGTTGCACTGATGAGGATAGGGTTCTGTTTTCAGCTTATAAGCTCGTGGGAACTGCGGAACATTGGTGGAAGTCACTGAAGACCAGTTGGGATGCGACTCTTGTACCATATCCTTGGGAGTGGTTCGTGAGGAAATTCAAGGATCATTTTATCTCTCTAGTGGATCAAAACCGGAAAGAGATCGAGTTCCTCAGCTTGGAGCAAGGCATGATGTTAGTAGCACAGTATTCAGTTAAGTTCACAGAATCAGCCAGGTGTTGTGACTACCTTGTGCGGACCGAGGAGCAGAAAGCGATGAGATTGATCAGGGGTTTGAAGACATCCATCCGGACTCAGCTTATAGCACAGCGGATTCAACCTTATCAAGATGCGGTGGATCGAGCCTACTTGATTGAACACCAGGATATTGGGGAACACAAAAGGAAGACTGAGATGGTTAACCCGGGTAAGCAAGGAGGGCAGAGTAAGTCACAACAGCAACATTCGGATAACAGAGGTAATTCTGGAGTGCAAACTCGATTCAGAAGGCAACTTCAAGGGCAACCAACAGTAGGAAATCAAGGCTCTAATAAGGGTACACGAAATGGGAAAGTCTGCAGTTACTGTCAGAGGAAAGGACACTCAGAAGACAAGTGTTGGAGAAGCAAGGAAAATGTGTGAAGTGTGGTCAGTTGGGACACTTCGTTAAAGATTGTCCGAGGTTTAGAGTTCAGTCATCGGGGACAGGAACTGGAATATCACAGGGTCAGAAGAGGGATACTTCGGGGAAGCCCAAGATTCGGGTAGAGTATTTGCAATCAATCAGCACTCAGCGGGTGACTCATCAGTTTCAGGAGGTATTATTTTGCGTCGAGAGAGCGAGCGCGTGCATTTTAGGATCATCGCATTCATATGTTTCTGTGCATTTAGTTGCATTTATTTCTTTTGAGTCTTTGACTTATGTGTGGTCAGTGTCTACTCCTATGGAGGAGTGTAGGATATCTGATAGAGTCTTATGTGCTCATGTTGTGCTTAAGGGTAGATATAACTTACCTGCTAAATTGGTCGTATTGCTATTATAAGGTTTTGATGTATTTTGAGAAGGGAAATGTCATGCTTTAGTCGATGGTTGTAGGGAAATTGTTACATCCTCTCTTCCCTTTTGCCTAAAATTGCTTTGAGACCGTTCCTTTGTGTAGAGTTAAGCAAATCTTTTCTTGTTTGGAATCTGACTATTTGCTTCGATGGGTGACAATGGATGTCTATACCAATTGTTGGGTGTATTTATCGTTTGTAAAAAAAAAAAAAAAAAAAAAAAAAAAAAAATCTATTTTTATTTCTGAGTAGTACCTAGTAATTGGGGAGAACCTTGGGTTAAATTGAGTTGTTATAGTACAAGGTTGTAGTGCTAATATTTAGATCAATGTCCTTATGGCATCGGTTGAGTTATAAGAGTTGAGGATTCAATGAGGATCTCTTAAGGAATTTTTTGGTCACTTTTAGTACATCTCCGTGAATGCATCGGAATGGATTAGTATGGAAAGGTGTACGATTTGTTATGGATGATGAGTTTGTTGTAGGAGTTATGATCATTAATGGTGGTAAGCGTGTTAAGTTAGAAAGGACTAAGCACATTTCGGGAGAGTAATAAATTGCGACCTATATCAAAGGCATTCTGAGTTTTAGTTAAAGGGGTGTTCTATGGTCCTAAATCTTGTCTTGGTGGCATTTCTTATTTTGGATTACAAATAAGTGAAGAAAGTTGAGTATAAATACTCGGGCATATTAAAGAATACTATGATTTGGTATTGGGTCAGTTGGAAGGTGACTAGCTAATTGGTTTATTATGATGGTAGTACCATTGAGCTTAAATATCATTAAGTCAATAAATGTATGCGTGAGAGCCTAACTAGGGTTAGCTATTGAATTTAGAGTTCGTTGATTTCTTTTGGGTATATGAGCACGGATTATGACTTAAATGGGAGTTAGAGAAAATCTTTTGAAGATGAAATTTGGGTCTTTTTGCGGACTATTGAGTATATTAAATGGTTTAGGCTTCAAGACCAGATTAATGAAGGGATGAGAGTATAACATAGATTTAAGTGGACACTTTGTACGAGAAATTTTGGGGTTTGTATGGTACTATTTATTTAAGGTGTTAACTCAAAGTGAAGACACTATAATGGTAATCCATAGAGATATAGCCATTTCGATGAATATTGTGGAAATAGAAATTTCTTTAGCCTTTTTATATTTTAAAAGCTAATTAGGCTCGGGATGGTGATGTTTTGAATTTCTGGGGAATACTACTAAGTATGCGATTTACAAAAGGAAACACCTTTGCAGTGTAATTAAGGTTGTGAATAAGGTGAGCTTGGGATATCTCGAGAGTTATGTTTGGGAGCAATTGGGATTCTCCAATTTTGATTATGGATTCTAATTAGTAGTGAAGGTTATGATTGAAGGAAGTTATGTGCGAGAGGTCGTGGTATTGCGAACATTATTTAAGGTTACTACGTGGTGGTTTAGAATGGACAATTGAGAAATTCGGGAAATAGTGGAACTATCGTATCCGTGGCTTTTTTTAATTAGGGTAAGTCTCGTTAAAATTCGGGTCGAATTTTCTTTAAGGGGGAGTGAATGTCACGACCCGAAAACTAGGCTCTATTTTATTAGTAATAAATAATTATTATTTATTTAATTGCTTATTTATTTATTTAAATTATTATTTAATTAATAATTTGTGTGTGCGTTTTATGTTTCATAATAATTATGCCTAGCATTTTATTTGGTCTTTTGTGCTAGTGTAGAGTTTTGGGGTCTTAATTGTTAGTAGGGAGTGTAAGTATTTGTGTATAGTGTAGAGGAGGGGCCTGAGTGTAAGTTTTTGGAAATAAATCCCCCTACACCCTCTCCTCTCCCTCATTCCCAACTCATCTCTCTCTCACTCCATCCCCTCTCTCTTCCATTGCCAAAGAATGGGTAAGTTCTCTCTCACTTCTCTCTACATTTCCATCATCTTCCTCTCTTTATTTCTCATTTCTTAAAACATGAATCATGTTTAGATCGTCGATAGGATCGTAGGAAGCCAAGAAATTTCGAGTTCCGTCACCTTTGAGAAAATCCGGGTAAGTTGCTTTTCCCCCATTTTTATGCTAAAGTGTTCATATCATGTTTATATTATGCTTGATGTGTTATATTTGAAGTTTGGTTGAATTTGGAATTTATTTGGAATTTATTTTGAGTTTTGGTCAAAAATGGTGATTTTAGGAATGTTGGGTTTGAATCTTGATCTTGGTTGATAAATGGTATTATTTGAGTCCCCATTCTAGTTATAAGTTGTTTTGGGTTCATCTTTATGCTTGGAGGAAGGTTGGTTATGTTTGATTTGGTTTGTTATGTGAAATCGGTAAGAAAATTGGTAGAAACCCAGATTTTGGCCGGATTTCGTCCCTCCGGGCAAGGAGGCGCGCGCACCATGTTTTGGGAGGCGCGCGCACCCTTTTCTGCTTTGAAATCGCAACCTTCTGACCTTAGGAGGCGCGCGCATCACTTTTTATGGAGGCGCGCGCATCCCTCCTTTTCCAGTATTGTTCGTTTTTCGTTCGATCTTCCGGAGGCCATAACTTTCTCATCCGGACTCCGTTTTAGGCGTGTAAACTATCGTTTCGAAGCTCTCTTCGAGTAATACAATATGGTATAGGTTGTTCAGTTAAGTTATAAGTTTTATACTTCGGGATTTTATTGGGTGTTTGGGCATCTTATGATGTGTTCGTGGTTGTTCCAATCGAATTGATTTTCGAGTAAGACTTGGTCTAGGTTTTAGGCGATGTCCCATAGTACCTAGAGGGTTGTGGTTGAACACCAAAGTGTAGGGTTTAGTCCGGTCGTGATCATGTTCTAAAGATTAACCTTTTTGATTCGTTTGGGGGTTTGGGATTGGTTCGTTAAGGACGAAGGTAAAGCGTGTATTGGCAATTGGGTACTTACGGTTTGATTAACCTTAAAGTGTATTCATCCTGATTCCTACTTTGGAATTTCAGGTGTGATGAGATGGTTGAGTTCATAGTCCTAGTACATCTTTATGAGTAAACGTTTAGGATAATTTTGGGTTGTAGCCGTTGTACTATTTGTGAGCGACCGTTTGGGTTGTGTTCCTTATGAGTAACTTATGGGTATCATCTTTGAAATGTATCTGGTATGGTTCCTCTTTATGGAATTATCGTATTCTAATAATCATTGTTGTTGTGCTCCTTATGAGGCAATACCGTTTATTGTTGTTGTGCTCTTTATGAGAAATTCCGTTTATCGTTGTTGTGCTCTTTTATGAGAAACTCCTTGTGTTCGTTGTTGTTGAACTCTTCATGAGTAATCGTTTGCATCTTTATAGTGATTAATTGGTGTGGTTCCCTACTTTGGAACCCTAAGTTGTTATCCATGCTAAATTATTATTACTTAGCATTTATTTGAAAGTCCAGCTGGTATTTTGTGTGTGTTTGGGCGATGGGAAAGATTATAATGGCAAAGCCAAGTCCATTATAATGTTGACCATTGTTTTGCCCCCTTCTATACCCCTTCTCCAGATTGGCCTTGGAAAGGATAAGTCAGCGTTCCTTTGTGAATGTATCTGGCTAGCGGGCATGACTTTGTGTCATGGTCCTTGTCCCTTGTGACACTTTTATGTTATTGGTTCCGGTACCGGGGTTTTCTCTTCGAGCTTTCATGCTGCTATGAAGATGTTGATTGTTGATTATTGAAGCTGCGCAGCGATCCTTTATTTGGATGTTCCGGTTTGGAAAACCTTGGCTATGTATCCACTTATGAGTGTTTATTTCAGCTTTAGGTGTTGCATGATGAGCTGGTCGTTATTTCCAACCGGTATGGGACGGTTGGCGATAGGGAGCCTCTCATTTGTTGTTATATGCTTATTTATATGGTTGATTATTGGATGTTATGACAGCATGTCACTTATTATTCCGCTGCTATCTGTCATATGTTAATTGCTATTGGTTATTGCATATTGCATGTCATGTATGTTAGCTGGTCGTAATTTCCAACAGGAGGAAAAGGATTAGGATTTGCGGATCGAGGAGGACGTCGAGAGGTTTGAGATTTTGGGGCAGGTTGTTATGGATCGGTTTACATTATTTAAATGTATAACCTTTTGGGGATAGTTTTACCATTATTGACGTCATTAAGAATTGTATATTTATTCTTTTGAGTATAAGCTGTGGAGCTTATGTTAGATGTACTTTGTTGATTTAAACTTGGATTTGTAAAACCTTGTGTTATCACCTTTTGGTATTAAAATTAAAATAATTTTTTTAACTTCGGTATTTCTTAGTTTTGGTTCTAAGTCGACGTCCAGCTCGCGATCTCGGGCCGCGGGGTTCGGGGTCGCGACAGTTGGTATCAGAGCCATGGTTTGGCCCTAAGTATAGTCTAGGTGGATTAGTATGACCTAGGTGGGTAGTTGTGTTCAGAGTGAGTAACGATGAGTATTTTATGCAGGTATTTGTTTGTGATGGCTAGAAGAAGAACGGGTGAAAGTTCTAGTGGGGCTCAGAATCAGAATGGTATACGGAAGAAAACCGTGCAGTGTTTCAGGGCAGGTTTGAAGCGTCCGTGAAAGCAATTCAAGACCAAGGGCCGAGAGAGGAACATGTAGCACCTCCGCGAAATGGGTT
>JAOWBW010000435.1:844360-887053 GCA_026119855.1 Campanula takesimana | reverse complement strand
TGTGCGGGGTATTGGCTAGTGTTCTTGATAATACTAAAAGGGTTCCTGATATTGGGGATGTGCCTATTGTTAAAGAATTTTCAGATGTATTTTCTTCTGAGTATGCTATGCCTCCTGACCGGGAAATAGAGTTCTGTATTGACTTACTTCCAGGTACGGACTCCTATATCTGATGGCACACTTATAGAAGGCCCCAGCTGAATTGAAAGAGTTGAAGGTTCAGTTGCAAGAGTTACTTGATCGAGGATTCATCCGTCCTAGTGTATCCGTGGGGAGCTCCAGTATTGTTTGTTAAAAAGAAAGATGGGTCCTTGAGGCTGTGTATTGACTACAGAAAGCTGAATCAGGTAACTATAAAGAATAAATATCCGCTTCCTCATATTGATGATTTATTGATCAACTTCAAGGGTCAGTTGTCTTTCAAAGCTTGACTTGAGGAGTGGGTACCATCAGTTGAAAATTCGTTCTGAAGACACATTTCTAAAACTGATTTTCATAGTAGATATGGCCATTATGAGTTTCTTGTTATGCCTTTCGGGTTGACTAATGCTCCGGCTGTTTTATGGATATGATGAATAGGGTCTTTAAACCTTATCTTGATACCTTTGTGTTTGATTTATTGATGATATTCTGGTTTATTCCAAGTCCCGGGAGGAGACATATGAACAGATTTGCGAATGGTTTTATCTATTCTTCGTGAGAAGCAGTTGTTTGCTAAATTCAGTAAATGTGCTTTGGCTCAATGAAGTATCTTTTCTTGGCATGTGATCTCCAATAAAGGTATATCAGTTGATCCATCCAAAGTTGAGGCTATTGTGAATTGGAGGAGGCCAGAATCAGTTACAGAAATTCGAAGCTTCTTGGGGTTATCTGGGTACTACAGAAGGTTCATGAGGGGTTTTCTAAGATTGCAACTCCCTTGACTCATTTGACTCGAAAGAATATTCCTTATGTGTGGGATGAAAAATGTCAAGTTAGTTTTGAAAAGTTGAAGAAGAGATTGACTACAGCTCCTATTCTCGCCCTACCTAATGGTAATGATGATTGGTAATCTATAGTGATGCTTCTAAAGAAGGCCGTCGGGTGTGTATTAATGCAAAAATGGAAGGGTTATGCCATATGCTTCGAGGAAGTTGACTCCGAGTGAGCAGAATTATCCTACCCATGACATGGAGCTTGCAGCTATTGTCTTTGCATTACACAAGTGGAAACATTATCTTTATGGAGCAAAGTTTGAGATTTTCACAGATCATCAGAGTTTGAAGTATCTTTCTCCCAGAAAGAGTTGAATAATAGACAACGAAGATGGATGGAGCTATTGAAGGATTACGATTGCACCATTTCCTATCATCCGGGCAAGGCAAATGTGGTAGCTGATGCTATTAGCCGGAAGTCTTATGTAGCTTCATTGATGGTGCGGGAATGGAAGATGTTGGAGGATGCTCGAGATTTGAGTCCTTATGAATCAAATCATGGAGCTATTTTTGCGAACATTCGAGTATTTCCAACTTTAGTTCAACAAATAAAGGAAGCTCAGAAGGATGACCCGGAATGGTGTAAAGATTATGGATAAAATCAAAGATGGTTAAATTTGAGGATTTCTCCTTCAGTCCTGAAGGGGTATTGACTTTCAGAGGTCGGTTGTGTGTGCCTAATGTTGATGGGATTAAAACACAAGTTCTTGATGAAGGCCATAAATCAAGGTATAATATTCATCCGGGAGTACTAAAATGTATCAGAATTTGAAGCAACACTTTTGGTGGAATAATATGAAGAGAGAGATAGCGGATTATGTATCCAAGTGCTTAACATGTCAACAAGTTAAAGCTGAACATCAAAGGTCTGCAGGATTGCTTCAACCGTTAGAGATTCCGGAATGGAAGTGGGAACATGTTACATGGATTTTTGACAGGGTACCTCGTACTCGAAGAAGGTTTGATGCGGTTTGGGTGATTGTTGATAGATTGACAAAGTCTTCTCATTTTCTACCTATTGAGATCGGTTATTCTATGGAAAAGCTTGCAACTTTGTACATTAATGAGATCGTGAGGTTACATGGAGTTCCAGTGAGCATTGTATCTGATCGTGACCCTAGATTCACATCTCGGTTTTGGCAAGCGTTTCAGAAGGCTTTGGGTCAGAGTTGAGATTTAGTACAGCTTTTCATCCTCAAACAGATGGCCAGTCCGAGAGAACTATCCAGATTCTTGAGGATATGTTGAGGGCTTGCTCAGTGGATTTTTCAGATTCGTGGGATATTCATTTGCCTCTCGTAGAGTTTGCTATATAATAATAGTTTTCAGTCCAGTATTGGGATGGCTCCTTATGAAGCCTTGTATGGAAGGAAATGTCGGTCTCCTATCTGTTGGGATGAAGTGGGAGAAGCCAAGATTTGGGGTGTTCAGATGGTTAATGATTCAGTTGAGAAGGTTAAACTTATTCGAGATCGTTTGAGTACTGCCCAGAGTAGACAGAAAGCTACGCTGATCATCGGAGGCGAGACCTTGAGTTCGAAAAGGGTGACTTTGTGTTTTTGAAGGTTTCCCCTAAGGTTGGTATTCGAAGATATGGGAAGAAAGGCAAGCTTGCTCCGAGGTTTATTGGTCCATTTGAGATTCTTGGAAGAGTCGGGGATCGGGCTTATCGTCTTGCTTTACCTCCTTCTCTTGATAAGATCCATAATGTGTTCATATTTCTATGCTTCGGAAGTATGTGTATGATTCTTCTCATGTTTTATCAGGTTCCCGAGGATATTGAGCCGAGTATGTCTTATGAGGAACATCCGTCCAAGTCATTGATTCGAAGGTGCAAGAATTGAGAAACAAAAGTATCCCTCTTGTTCGAGTTGTGTGGAGGAATCACAATGTGGAGGAATCGACTTGGGAACTTCGGGAAGAGATCGAGAGGAAGTACCCTTGGTTGTTTGAGGGCCTCGGTAAGTAACCCTAAAATTCAGGACGAATTTTCATTAAGGGGGAGTGATTGTAGCGACCCCAAAACCCGTCCCTATTTATTTTATATTTTTGGGGATTTTTATTTGACTTATATGTGCATTTTTATGGTTGCACCATATTTTATGATTTGCATATCATACTTGATTATTTGTGTTATTTACTTAGTTAGTAATGATAATGATTAAATGAGTTAAATGGTTAAGTTGAATCTTTAGGGTTCTTGTTGAAATTATAAGTTTAGGGTTTAAAGTGTTAACTTGGAAAGTTGGGTGATCAAAATGCAAAAATGAGTTGAGATATTTAAGGAAACCTTCTTTCTCTCTTTTCTTTCACTGTGTATTTCTTTTCTTCTGCAACCTTCTACGTATCAGTTAGGGTTAGGAGAAAAAGGTAAGTTCGACCCATTTCAATTTAATTCTTTTTATTTACTTACCCATTTTAAAAACTAATTATATAAAAATGATCAGGGCGTCGAGTAGGTCATTTCTAGCCGAACAAAACTTATTTCAGCGATACTTTTTCCGGAACTAGGTAAGTTACTAATTCCCCTTTAAATGTTAAAATAGTCATATATGTTATATATGATACTCCTACTTGTTAATTTTGTGATTTGGGTAATATTTGCTATACTTGTAAATTTGGGACAAAGGGAGTATATGAATTTGGTTTAGCTGGGTATTGTGAATGTTTATGAACTCAAGTTGTAACTATAATGAGAGTTGCTAATGTTGTGTACTAAATTGTGTAATATATGTTATGCTTGTGGGACGGAAGGAGTAAAAATTGAACTAAGGAAGAATCTGGGATTTGGCCCAAAATAGGAGGAGGCGCGCACACCCTATATAAGGAAGCGCACGCACCCATTGTTAGCAACCTAGGCAAAAATTGACTGGATAAGGGAGGCGTGCGCATCCTTTTGGGTGAGGCGCGCGCCCCTTAAGTGAACCAAAAATAGTGAGGTTCTGGTCCTTGGAAGCGCGCGCCACCCTATGGGGTGAGGCGTGCGCACCCCCCTATTTCCAAGGTTTGATAGTTTGTGTTATATGGGGTATAAGAGGACAAGTGTTTTGTGATCCTGGGGTGGCTTATGACTTAAACATGAATGTGTATGATTTTATGTCATTGATAAAAAAAAGATTGGTTGTGACTAAATGTCCTCATTCTGGACTCTTTATGAGAAATCTTTCGTGTTCATCTTGTAATGTTTTTGGCTTAATTCCTTCTTGGATTAAATGCCTTGGTTTTGTTTAGCAAGTATTCATTACTGTGCTTTTTGTGAAAGTCCAGCTGGTCTTGTTGTGGAGTCAGCCAATAGAAGAAATTATGGTGGTACAGGTAAGTCTACTATAAGGTTTTCCATTGGAGCTTGTGAGTCAGGCGGTGGGAGAATTATAGTGGCACACAAGCCAAGTTCACTATAAGGTGTCCACTGTGCCTTCTAGTTCCCCAGTCCAGATTGGCCTTGGATGGGATGAATTGCTCCCTTGGTGAGTATTTGGGTTATGACTTTGTGTCATATTTTCCTCTCTGGTTACTTGGTTCTATTGTTATGATTTGGTTTTCGGGATCCCGACGGCTTCAGCTATTTATGCTGCTCAGATGGTTTTCTCTGATGGGTTTCTCAGTTGGTATTCTCATCAGTTATGGTTATTTGGTAAACCTTGGCTTGGTATCCACCGGAGTGTGGGCAATGTGATAAAAGTGATATATGAGTTGATGTTATATGCTATATGCTTACTTGTTGATATTGTTTCTTTATGATCATCATATCAGCATGTACGTAGTTGCATTTTAGTAGCTTACTGAGATTTATTCTCACCCTTAATTTGTTTACTGTTTTAGATAAAGGCGGGTCCAGGGAATAGGACACTTGGCACGGGAGGACGTTCGTTTGGTAAGAGTTGGGACTTGTTTTGTTGAAAGTTACATTATGTAAATGTAAACCTTTGGGTAGAGTACCCGTACTTCTTATGTCACATCTATTTTGGTAAAAGTTGAGTATGTACATTTGTTTAAAAGTTTGTAAGCCTTCGGGCTAAGTACTTTCGCTGTGAAAGTGTTTGTAAAGTTTGTTTCAAGTTAAGTGAAGTCTTTGAACTTCAAGTGTGTTTTATTCCACTTTCTAAAGTATATTTCGAAAAAAATTCTGAAAGTTTTATAACGTCTTCCACTCGTGTCCCGAGCGTGGGGCCAAGTAGGACCACGGGTACGGGGCGCGACAATATTCATTTGTATGCTCCATATATTATTATTTTAAAACTGTTGTGTTCTATAGTTGTAATTTACTTTAAAACAGATGCATATCCTCAATCATTGGTTGCTATATGAGAAGGCTTTTAAATGACATTGTGTTAAATCATATCTTTACAAATAGTAAAAATCACCAAGATAGTAGTATAAAAGTTAAATGTTGCTTGTAGGAATGAAGATTTTGGTTTTCTATATAAAATATTGACTTAACTTGATATCAATTAAGGGAAATATATGAATGCGGTCTACTCGACATGAATTAGGCGTTAATAAAGAGAGTTTTGATGAAAAGCCCCCTTGGTGACGTGATATCCTTTAGCTGCTTAAAGCACACATTCTTAAAAATGAGGCTTTTCGAATGGAACATTCCTGACCAATAAAAAAGAAATAAATAATTGATTATAATATAAAATAAAAAATCTTTGGCTGAAGTATTAAATTTTAAAAGATAAAAGGAAGTATGGCCTATTAACTCTAAAAACCGAGGAACTAATTTTGATATATATGGGTAGGTGCACAAATGAAAACCTAAATATCGTGAGAACCGTAAGAACTTAATATATTCAATGATGTATCCAAGTGCACATGGGATACATTAGTTTTTACTTAATGTATCCAAGTAATGTATCCAATGATGTATCCAAGTGAACCATTGGATACATTAGTTTTTACCTAATTTATCCAAGTTCTCATGGTTCTCACGATATTTAGGTTCTCACAGAAGCACGACCATATATATATATATATATATATATATATATATATGGGTTTTGTTAGGATACCCACAATAGGAGTATGTTAACAAGTAGCCCACTATTTTAAGACAAATAAACCCACCATTTTGTACATGGGAAAAATAACTAGGAAGGGAAAGAATGTAATTTACGAAACCAAAAATCCCCAATTTTATCTCCTCCCATTCTCTCCCCAAGGTCGCCTACATAGTTCCCCGGCCTAAATACCAATGTTGGAAATTGCTGCCCCTCCCCTGCTTCCACTTCCTGTGGTACCTCTCTCTCTCTTTCAATCCACCAATTAATCGAGCTGCCTATGAGTATTAGTGTCGCAGTACGAAGATCCAACATTATTGACCAAGCTGAATTCTAACCCAGAAAAGATATCCAATGAGGCGTCGGTCGGTCCTAGATACGGCGCAGTTCAAGTTCGACGAGAACAAAGCTCAGATCTTTAGGTTGAAGCTCAATGACGCACACCTGTGGTCAAGATTATATTTTGACACATTTCATGGGTTTTCAATCTCACAATTTTCGCTTCATCCTGCTGGTTGGTAAACAATTTTTAACATAACAAATAATTTTAACATATTAAGGGTTGCGATCGAACGGTAATATTTGGAGAAGGGAGAAAGTGGCTAGCAATATGGGTTTGTTTGGTTCAAGAGATTCCGCCGATGGTGGTTTCAAGAGCAAATTTGCAAAATCTTCATGAATGAAGAAGTGTTTGGTGCTAGAGATTGCAGATGGCAATGTCCTTGAATTTTATTAAAACTACAATCTTGCCTTCATTTATTTTTCTTTTGATTTCGGGTTGATCAGAAGAGCAGTTTTGCATATGTAAATTGCCTAGTTGTACCATTGCTAGTGCTATACTGGCAAGTAAATGTTCCCACCATTGACAAAATTAATTTTCTTTGTCTTATATTCTGAATCCAATTAAATCTATGGAGTGTCTTTGAAAACAGAGTTAGCTTCGAAGATAGATTGATAGGTTGAGGCCGGACGATTGAAGGAGAAGGGTTAATTTGGGAAGAGGGAGGATTGAAGTAGTAGTTCCTATACTTGATAAATTAATTACTAATATATCCTCTTTAATTAACTTCCTACCCAATGCAAGTAGAGGGTGTTTTGGTCAATAAAAAATGGGCTAATTGTTAACATACTCCTATTGTGGGTATCCTAACAAAACCCTATATATATATATATATATATATATATGTGTGTGTGTGTGTGTGTGTGTGTGTGTGTGTGTGTGTGTGTGTGTGTGTGCACACACACATAGGGTGAATATTTGTTTTTGTTAGTTTATGCAACTCACATGAATTTCAAATCCTAGATTAGACATGGCTAACCCGGACCCGTTACGACCCGTGGAATCGAAATCGGATTGGACCCGTAAGAGCCGGACCCGTGCAAGACCCGTGACCCGTCCGAACTGTACCCATGTTTGATGCGGTTCGATTCCAGTTTCTCCTAATCAAAACCCGCGACTCGAGGGTTTCGCCATGTGGAACCGTAACCATACACGGTCCCGGGCCCATACCTATGCGGACCAGTGTCAGAACCGTCAAAACCTGTCAAATTTTGTTACTTTTATAACATAATGTGTTATAAAAATAACATTTCATTGATTTTAACAAAAAATAGTATTTTTTTTGCCATGTCTTTCCTATATGGACTAATGAAAATATACACAATATCACGTCTACTTTCTTTAAAATTGTGTAAGATCTACTTGAAAACTTCTCCTAAGAAAACAACCAACCACTAACTTTTAAACACTACTTCAATCGCCTTTAATAGTTTTTTTTTAAAAGAACAATTGGCTTAACTACTTAAAATACTACTTTGTGAGAAATGATTAGTTTAGTGAATTTGTGTTCGTACATGCGATAAAAATATGAGCTGAGTTAAAGTAAAAATTATTTCATGCATACGATAAAAAATGTGAGTTCGTGCTATGAAAAATCATTTTTTCACGGATTTAAAAAAGCCGGGTTTTTAGACTAAGTTGTTCAGTTAAAGTAAAAATCGGTTCATCTATTTATATGTGTCGATGCATTTACTTATATATTAGTGCATTTGTTGTAGAATGTCGATGTATATTATATCTTACCCTCACAACACATCTATATTGCCCTAAAATCTAATTTGTATATTGGGTTTATTAATATATTATTTCAAAATATTATATATTGATAGAGAGGGACTTTTAAAAAAATGTCTCTTATAACAAATAAAAATGAAGATTATCGTGGAGATGCAATTCGGAACATCTGCATGTTTAATGTTCATCTTAGTTTTGATGGTAGAGTTGTTTATAAACTTATTCAAACAATTCACCTACCATTTAAAATTCAAATAATTTAAATAATATAATTCATTTTCCATGAATTCACAGTTTTACACAATTCAAGAACATCAATTATGTTAGGTATATCAACAATTAAGTCATCTGCAAATTTCAGAAGCTTTAAGCCATGTAAACTTGAGGTAGATCATTGACATCAGCATAAAATGAGTATAAGAGAACATCAATTATGTTAGGTATATCAACAGTTAAGTCATCTCCTGGTTAGTGACATCCTAAAAGAAAAAACAGGAAAAAACAAAGTATTAGTCGTAAACCCTGTTTTATGTTAGTATCATTTGAAACAACATGGCATGTAACCAAAAAATAAATAAAAAAAAATCTCACTTGAGGATTCAGGATTGTATGTGGGAAATATCAGTTATTTGCCTTCATTTTTAGGTTAGAAATGTGCCGTTATAGACTTATAGTATATTGTTCTAAAAAATAAGAGGCAATTAATTAAGGTGTCAACGTTGGACTATATGCTTATATGTTTAACATATAAGGAGGAATCATTAGTATATGTTCTCATTTCTAAAATATCAATTAGTTATTATTTGATTTTGATGACCATATTGCAATTCTCAATTAATTAAGTTTTCTGTTTGGGTTGTGGTAAAGAGGAGTGAAGGACGAATGACTTTATAGGCTGTAATTGGTAATTAATTGAATATAGTATCTAATTATTTCAAATTTGAAATGAGTAAACTGCTTTTCTGCCCCTCGTACTATTACCTCAACATCAATTTGACATTCGTACTGCTGAAACACTAAATGTATGATGCGTACTATTGATTTGGTAACAAAATCAACCAATATTCCTAACGCCAGTTAAATATTTAACGGATAAGTCCTTGTAGGAAATTGTTGACCGCCTCAACATCAGTTTAAGGGTTATTTATTGATAAAAATAAACTACAAGGATACAAATGAGAAAAAATATTCCAAGATCGTATCTTAGCGCCGGCCAAATTCCCCACCCTCCTTCCTAAATCGGTTCCCCTTCTTCCCAAATCGTAACTTCAAGAGCGCCGCCCATTCCCACCATCTCATCCATTAACGCCACTTATCCTCCATCTCACTCTTACCCCACCCTATCCACATGTACATCCGAAGCCTTTTCTCCATACTCCCATTGATTCCAGCGAACAATACCATGGCAAAATTCCCACTTCAATTCGCCATTAGATACAGGTCGC
This sequence comes from Campanula takesimana, assembly GCA_026119855.1. Lineage (NCBI taxonomy): Eukaryota > Viridiplantae > Streptophyta > Magnoliopsida > Asterales > Campanulaceae > Campanula > Campanula takesimana. Next base: position 877,560 of record JAOWBW010000435.1, on the reverse strand, counting down.
AGCGAAAATTCGAGCATAAATTTCTTTAGATCTGGATTTACTATTGTATTTAAAGCCAAACCGACGTTGCCATACAACAGAGCTTGGGGAGTAAAGATAGGATCTCAAAATTTAGGTCGTGACTGGAAGGGAAAGATGAGGAACATGACAGCATCTCAACCATTATTACCTCTAAATGAATCCCATCAAAACTCGGTTTTGATTTCAAATACGGTTTGATTATATATTTATGTAGATATGGGTTTTTGATATTTTCGATTTCCAGAATTAGATGGGAAGATCTGAGTTTGATTGTTCGATTCTTCGTGGCCAATGAACAAGGAAGTAGAGGCGTGGTGGGGAGAAGAAGAAGGTGCGGAGGTGCAGAGGTGTGGTGGGGTCCGCCGTGAAATCAGGGTAGCCGGAGAAGATAGAATAACCGACGAGTGGGGTCGTCGGAGAATCTGAATTGTTGGTGGAAGAAGATAACCATGGTTGTCGGTCAACAATTGCCTACAAGGACTTGTCCGTTAAATATTTAACTGGCGTTAAGAATATTGGTTGATTTTGTTACCAAATCAATAGTACGCATCATACATTTAGTGTTTCAGCAGTACGAATGTCAAATTGATGTTGAGGCAATAGTACGAGAGGCAGAAAAGCAGTTTACTCAATTTGAAATATCATTATCTTAGAATTTTATTATATTATCTCCAAAACTAATGTTAATATTTATCATTATCATTAACAACATTAAGATTTGCTGATCTCTAAGATATGTAACTTTTAGTTATATATTTACTACTTCAATTTGAAGTGAAAGTACGGGATAGTGGGAGTATTGTTCAATATTGCAAGGTTTTAGGATCATACTCCCTCCGTCCCATCCGACTTAGGATTTCATGGTCGAACAATTTATACTTTGAACAAATATAATGATGCTAATAAAAATTTAAAACTTGTTATTGTATCACGATTAATAATAAACTAAATAACCTGATTTAAATTTGAATTAAATATAAACATTTTGATTAAAATTTAAATAATTTAGAAAAAAGAAGTCAATTTAATTTAGCATGTGACGTTATATTTGGTATGGATGATTTGACGTTATATTAGGAGATGTGGATTTCACTATCATTTTTGAATTATCAAAACTTAATTATCTTAGATTTTAGTTATTTTGAATTGAAACTTTCGGATAAAAGAAAGGAAAGTTATCAAAACTTCTCACGTTATATTTGGTGTGGTCAAATATTCTAAATGGCATATTTAAAATTAGAGGTTAATAATTACCAAAAATAAATATTTGATCAATATTTCATGCACTTAGAATAGTAAAATATAAATTCAAATTTCAAATCTAATCTTTCATAAGCCGAAATTGTAGAAGTTAGGATATTTCGTTTTTTTTTCCTGAAATCTTCAAATCTTAATTGATTCAGCTGAGATCTGTAGAAGGTTTTTTTAGTATTTTTTTTAATGTTGAAAGCCTCAAAATGTACCGACCAATAGAAAGGTAGAATGACGCCAAGTGGTATTATGAGGTGGCATTATGAGGTGGCGCAATGTGGGAGCAGGAAATATTTCTGCTTTCATATATTATATAGATAGATAGATAGATTGGGCTGGGGTATTTTTGCCATTTAAAAGGTAAGAGGGATTTATTGGTAAAATTGATTTGAACCTAAGGACCTTATGGTAAATTTTGAAATGTTGTGTTTTTATTGGTAAATACCACATTCCCCTAGGGACTTATTGGTAAAAATCCCTTAAAACTTTCGTATTAAGCAAATATATCTCAAATTGGCTAAAATATACACGTAAAAAAATACTTTCCATTCAACTTATAATCATAATATTTTCATATATTTTTTTGTTCAATTTCCATTATGCACATACTCCCTTCGTTTTATGTGAATTGAGAAAAAAAAAAGTGCACAATAATTAAGAGAAAGTAGTGAGTGTGTGGTAGAAAATGAAGAGAGAGAATGAGTGGAGTAAATAGTAGTGTTGGTTGGATAAAATGAGTGGTGAAAAATGAAGAGAGAGAATTAGTGGCGTTAAATGAGTGGGGTTGGGTGAATATAAATATTAAAAAGTTTGCCATTTTAGGCAGTCTTAATTAAGGTGAAACGAACGAAAAAATAAATAAGTCTCAATTCACATTAAAATTAAACTGAGGGAGTAAATAGGAGCGGTATAGAAAATAAAATCTCATGGTCCTGAAAATGGAGATTTATATCTTTTGAGATCCATCCCAAAAAAGGTTAAAATAAGTGAAGTGTTATAATATATTATTATGTGGATGTCCTTTGAACCAGAAGTGTACAAGAGAAGCTTTGCAAGATTATCTTTCGCGAAGCTTACGAAGGAAACTTTGTAAATATCTTCAGTGAAGCTTACTAGGGAAGCTTGGTAAATATCTTCAGAGAAGCTTACAAAGGAAGCCTTACTAAAGGATAGTATTTATCCTTATGGAAGCTTATAGAGGAAGCCAATTTTCACCTATAAATAGTAGGCTCTGGTTTTCATTTCAATATACTTCAGAAGTTCTTAACTTCTATCTTTCTCTCTTGTACACTCTCTCTATAATAGTCTTGAAATAAAATATTATCTATTGAGATTATGCTCTTGGTTCTTTAGTTTTATAACACGTTATCAGCACGACTTCGTTCTAGTTCCAGATCCTGAGCTATATTCACCAAAGTAGGTACGGTATCGGTAAGATCTACCTAGTCTCTTTTCAAGTTATTTCAAAACTATATCTTATATATGTTTGCAGGATTTTAAAATAATAAGTGAATATAATTCTACGATGTTGAAAATTACATCACAGTTAAAACTATGTGGAGAAAGAATAACTGATAACGATATGCTAAAGAAAACTTTCTCCACATTCCTTCTTTGATTTGCTCCTGCAGTAGCAATATCGAGAAAAAGGGTTTAAATGATATTCTGAATTGATCTCATATGGCTGAGCAAAATAATGAGATCTTATTGAAAAAACCACGAAGCCCGCCCCACTGGCTCTACTCTGTTCCCTGAAGTGAACGCGAGTATATATGATAATACTGAGCGAGGCCGAGAATGTGGTCGTGGACGTAATCGCGACTGTGGTCGGGGGAGATTTAATAATCGGTATCATAATGACAATCACCCCAATAATGATGAAAAAATTTCTCGCCACCAGAAGTGGAATAGAGAAGGTAATAATGAAATATCATCGACTAGACAAATTAAGCAACCGATAAAAATTGAGAATTTATGTTATCGGTGCAGAATGAAAAGCCATTGAGCCCGTACCTGTCGTACGCCTAAACATCTTGTTAAGTTGTATCAAGCATCAATGCTGAATAAAGGGAAAGATGTTGAAACAAATTTTGTCTATGAAAACGATGATGTAAAGCAAGATCCATCTACAAGTACACATCTGGATATATCAGATTTTCTCAATCCAGATGTAAATGATTACATACTTAATGGGGGAGAAGCCCAAACTAACTAAAGTATCTGACTCATTATAATTTACTTAAGTGTGTTCTATTATTTCAGTGTGTGTGTGTTCTAACATATTTAACTATTACTTATAAGTATATTTGATTGTAAATGATGTTAATATTAGTACAATATGAGATAGTACAAAGATAATTGATGGCTCCAGAAGAGCTAACATAGTACTACTAAGAGGAACAAAAATAAGTATAAAAATGCATTGTTTTCATTTATGTCTCAAAGAAATTTACTATGCTTTAAAGATATTCGTGAAAATGGATGTCATATTGAGACAAGTAATGAAGGAGAAATGAAATATTTATGCATTACAAAGACTGAATCAGGTAACAAATATGTGGTAGAAAAGTTACTTGTATTTTCCTCTAAAGTATGCTATACAAAGATTAGCATAATTGAAGTACAAATGGTCTTACCAGTAAACCAGAAGTTTACTAATATAAATGATTTTAACAGTAAACCATAAGTTTACTAATATAAATAGTTTTACCAGTAAACCAGAAGTTTACTGATATAAATGGTTCTACTATATGGCATGACCGATTGGGGCATCCCGGTTCTAATATGATGCGAAGAATTATGGAAAATTCACATGGGCATCCATTAAAAAACCAGAAGATTTTTCAATTTAATGAATTCTCATGTGCTGCTTGCTCTCAAGGCAAATTGATAATTAAGCCATCACCAGCAAAAGTTGGAATTGAATCTCCAAAATTTTTAGAGAGAATTCAAGGTAATATATGTGGACCGATTGATCCACCGTGTGGACCATTTAGATATTTTATGATTTTAGTAGATGCATCTACTAAATGGTCACACATAAGTTTATTATTAACTCGCAACCTGCCGTTTGCGAGAAATTCAATTACGATCACAATTTCCAGATTATGTGATCAAGACAATTAGCCTTGATAATACTGGTGAATTTACATCAGAGGCTTTTAATAACTATTGTACATCTATTGGAATAGATGTTGAACATCCAGTTGCTTATGTTCATTCACATAAAATGGTTTAGCTGAAGCATTTATTAAACGAATTTAGTTAATAGCTAGACCGTTGCTTATGAGAGCAAAGCTACCTGTCGTAGCTTGGGGACCTGCTATTTTTACATGCAGCAGCACTTATACGCATCATGCCATCGAGTTATCATAAGTTCTCCCCATTAGAATTGGCTTATGGTCAGGAGCCAAATATTTCCCATCTAAGAATTTTTGGGTGTGCGCTATATGTTCCAATGGCTCCACCACAACGCACCAAGATAGGACCCCAACGGAGATTGGGGATATATGTTGGGTATGATTCTTCTTCTATTATACGATATCTTGAACAATTAACAGGGGATCTATTTGCGGCACATTTTGCTGATTGTCATTTTGATGAGAAAAAAAATTCCCAACATTAGGGGGAGAAAGTAATAAGCTGGAAAAGGAAATCAAGTGGAATAGATTGAAATATTATCTTGATCCTCGTACGAAGCAATATGAACCAGAAGTTCAAAAGATAATCCACTTGCAAGAGATAGCGAATTAATTGCCAGACGCATTTACTGACCTAAAAAGAGTGACAAAGTCACATGTTCCAGCTGTAAATGCTCATATACGGATTGATGTCCCGATTGGACAATCCGCTAATGAATCTAAACCATGCCTGAAGCGTGGAAGGCCTATCGGTTCCAAAGACAAAAATCCTCGAAAAAGAAAATGAGCAAATTATGAGAAAAGCCCCGTCGAGGTAAATGAATCTCCTGAAGAGATATATGACAAATCTGATCAAATACTTCCAGAAGAAGTTTAGATACATGTAATCATTAAGAATGATGATATCTCGATCAGTTGTGTCAGTACAGGAAAAATATGGAACCGAGAGGAAAGAATTGTCGACAATATTTTTGCATATAATATAGCGCTGAATGTTATGGAAAATAACGAGGATCACAAACCTAGGTGTATCGACGAGTATCGATGTTGAAATGATTGGCCAAAGAGGAAAGAAGCAATTCAAGCAGAATTCAACTCACTTGAGAAGCGTGAGTTTTTCGGACCTGTAGTCCATACACCTGAAGGTGTAAAACTAGTAGAGTACAAGTGCGAAAACAATATATATAGCACAATTTTTGCACAAGAATAAAGCACGTCTTGTTGCGCAAGAATAAAGCACGTCTTGTTGCACAAGAATAAAGCACGTCTTGTTGCACAAGGTTTTTCGCAAAGACCTGGAATTGATTATGAGGAGACATATTCTCCTGTGGTGGATGCAATTACATTTCGCTATCTCATTAGTCTGGCAATACATGAAAAGCTTGATATGCGTTTAATGGATGTTGTCACTGCATATTTGTATGGCAGACTTGACAATGATATTTATATAAGAATCCCAGAAGGATTTAAGAGAATCCCAGAAGGATTCAAGATGTATGATGCATGCAATTCAAATTCTCGAGAAGTTTGTTAAATTAAATTACAAAGATCTTTGTATGGTTTAAAACGATCTGGACGGATGTGGTACAACCGTCTCAGTGAATACTTGGCGAAAGAAGGATACAAGAATGATCCTATTTGCCCATGTATTTTTCATTAGAAAATCTGTTTCAGGATTTGTTATAACGGCCATTTATGTTAATCTAAATGTTATTGGAAGTCCAGAAGAACTTTCAATAGTTGTTAAGCTGCAAATGTGCCTACGAGGATAGAACTCCCAGACGGAGTACTATCAGGAAGGCCAGTGATCTCACCTAACGAAATACATACCCCTGCCCAGAAGAGAGGGAGGCTAATTGATTCCAAGGATTCGCATCCCCGTAAACGGGTGAGTGCACAAAAGTCGAATCCCGTTAGCGATAATAAAATTGGAATCTCATCCGATCTATCTCATGATATTGTTCCAGATTATGGATTCGTTTGAAAAACGAAGTCGGGGGACGCCTCGACATTGACATCCATTTCTGAGAATAAAGAAATATCAGTTAGTCATGCATGCATATATGAGATATGTAATCGGGATGGAACAATTATCAACGGTGTATTTACTTATACATTAGCAACTGAGATTATATGTGGTAATGATATTGAACCTCGCTCCGTAAATGAGTGTAAACAAAGAATTGATTGGCCTAAATGAGAGAAAGCAATCCAGTCAAAGTTCGATTCCTTAAAGAAAAGAGGAGTGTTTGGACCAGTAGTTCCTACACCTCTTAGGGTTATACCCGTGAGATATAAATGGGTATTTACGAGAAAAAGGAATGAGAGAAATGAGATTACGAGATATAAAGCTCGCCTTGTGGTATAAGGTTTCTCTCAACGGCTTGGGATTGACTTTGATAAAACATACTCTCACGTTATGGAAGTTATTAGATTCTGATATTTTGTCAGATAATGATCCAGCAGATTAGAAGTCAAGACAACTGCGGCGACTGATTCACGAAGTCACTACCTATAGCCACTTTTGAGAAGTATATAAAAACAATTGGCTTACGCAGATTGTTAGAGCTTCCACCCTTGTAGTTTTTAGGAGGAGTATCCAGACGATACTCAGATTTCATTGTACTCTTTTTCCTTCGCGAGGGGTTATTTTTCCCACAGGGTTTGTTACCCGCCAAGGTTTTAACGAGGCAATGAGCGTTTATTGAAAAGATTGTGAGTTGTACTCTTTTCCTTCGAGATTATTTTTCCTAAAGGGTTTTTGCTCGGAAGGTTTTTAATGAGGCAACACGTGCGGCACAATTACCATTCAATAGGAATCTCCAAGGAAGAGTAGGCGACTAAGAGATCGCGAGTAATGTTTTGTTCAAGAGGAGCATCATGAAGCTAAGAAATCGTGTACTCTTTTTCCTTCACTAGAGTTTTTATCCCACAGAGTTTTTCTCTGGTAAGGTTTTAATGAGGCATGCTACTTAGCTGCGGACATCCAAGGGGGAGTGTTATAATATATTATTATGTGGATGTCCTTTGAACCAGAAGTGTACAAGAGAAGCTTTGCAAGATTATCTTTCGCGAAGCTTACGAAGGAAACTTTGTAAATATCTTCAGTGAAGCTTACTAGGGAAGCTTGGTAAATATCTTCAGAGAAGCTTACAAAGGAAGCCTTACTAAAGGATAGTATTTATCCTTATGGAAGCTTATAGAGGAAGCCAATTTTCACCTATAAATAGTAGGCTCTGGTTTTCATTTCAATATACTTCAGAAGTTCTTAACTTCTATCTTTCTCTCTTGTACACTCTCTCTATAATAGTCTTGAAATAAAATATTATCTATTGAGATTATGCTCTTGGTTCTTTAGTTTTATAACATGAAGGTGATTATAGGAATAAAACAACTCTACTATTACCAATGACATTTTTGTAATACCTTCCGTCTCAAAATGATATTTGCGTTTGACTATTCAAACTTTTTAATGATATAAACACTTGCTTCATTAGCCATGCTTTGTTTAAGCCTAAAATGTAGGAATGTGAAGAACTTTTTGGGATAATGAAAAATGACAATGAGAAGATCATTTTGGGACGGATGGAGTATATGGAAATACTCCCTCCGTCCCATTTCAAACTGCAAATACTAGGTTGGCATGGGGATTAAGGGAAAAAGTGAAAAAGGTGATGTGTTGTGAGTGTTGATAGTTGAGTGGGAGAGAGAAAGTGGGGTAGAAAATAGTTAATGAGTTAATGGATGTGAGTGTGCAAGTGTGTTAAAACTTGCCATTTTTGGATTTTGCAATTTTAGTTGGGACACCTTTTTTAGCAAGTTTTGCAATTTGAAATGGGACGGAGGGAGTAAGGGTTTATTTATAAATGTGGGGGGTGTGAGTAGTAGCACTGTTGTATAAATTCATTGACAGAAAGGTGGTTAACGAAGATGGAGGAAGCTGAATCGTTAGAGGCGTTGAGGGTGTTTGAATTTTCACTTTCTCAGATTCAATGGCGACTCAAAGCTACTTCAAAGCGCCGACTTGAAACAGGTTTTTCTTTAATTTTGTTGTCATTTTTTTTGTTTGTTTGTATCTTTATTGCAATCTGATTATAGGGTTTAGGCAAATGGGTCAGTTCCAAAATCTTGATTTACTTTTAATTGAGCAATACATATTCATTTGTAAGAAATTACCCAGTTAAATCTTGTTATTGTAATCGTAATCAATTTAAGGATGCTATGTTCATATGGGCAAAGATATTCTTAGTATTATCAGCTTCATGAATTCCTCTGCGAAAAGCCGTATTCGATGAAAGTCTCATATACCAAGCGCTCGCTAATGAGTACTGCATTGACAAGTTCATACGATCTTGTTGTTAATCCATCTCGAATCATTCCGTGACTACGGCTTTGTTGTTGCATCAGATTCATGAATTTCTCCTGAATTGCGGATGAAGTTTTTCGTATTCCCTCTGTCCCGGAATAAATGTCTTACTTTCCATTTTTGTTTGTCCCAAAATAAATGTGTCTTACTATAAATAGGGTATGAAGTTTGATGATCTTAATATACTACCCATTCTAATAGGCACAAGCATTGCAATGTCGTAGGAGGTAGACATGCCCGGGTCATTGAACCGCCGGTTTGCCGGTTCATGAACCGGCGGTTCGCCGGTTCGTAAAAATCATAAACCGCTATAAACCATATATAGACGGTTCACGGTTCCGGTTCATCCGGCGGTTCACGGTTCATCCGGTTCGTTCATTTTTTTATTTATTATTATTTTTTTATTCCCAGACTTGGACCGTTGGACTGGGCCGCTGGCGCTGGAGAAGCTGGCTGGTTCATTTTTTTTTTTAATTACATAGAGGGGGACAACCAACCTTACCCTTTAATAATTAAAGGATGACATTTAATAGTGTAGAGATAGTGTGTTTTTGAAAAAAAAATGAAGTGGAGTCAGGAGTGGGCAGTCAGTCACTGGGCATTGGGCAAGGCCGCAGGCGCAAGGGTGATTGGCTGGCTGAACTTGAAGGCCCAACGGTAATAATACCGTTGCCTTTTTAAATTCAAGCCACAGAGACAGACAGAACTCCAGCCGGTTTATAGAAAAAAAAAGAGTAAATATCCAGATAACCCGCCGGTTCATGAACCGCCGGTTAACCTCCGGTTCATGAACCGCCGGTTTATCCGCCGGTTTTCAGAGGGTAACCCATAGTTAACCGTGAACCGCCGGTTCACGGTTAACATTTTGAATTCCGGTTCACGGTTCGCCGGTTTACCGGTTATTACTCGGTTCATAACCCGCCGGTTATCCGGGTTATTTGACCCGGATGGGCATGTCTAGTAGGAGGTGTCACTCTATCCACATGAATAGATTGGGGCGGTCAAGGAAACATAACTAAAACCTTAAAAACATGGACTTGTCAACTATGACATTTATTCCGGGACGAAAGAAATAACTAAGAGGGATATGCAGTTGGAAGGCTCCCACTGTCCGGTTAGCGTCAGGGAGCTTTCGGCTGTGATTAACGTCGGGTTGTTTCCACACACAAGGCATAATCGAAATATAAAACTTTGAGGATAATGTCATTCCGTTCTTTCAATGAGATGAATTTCACCACTCAACGATTCAGTTGAGGAAAGACTACCTACAATAGCAGCAGTATTAGATGCTGAATGAAAGCAAGATCAATTTCCCACCGTTAGTATCTTTATAGAAATTCGCATAATGAAATAAAATAATTTTTTAAATATCAAGGGATAAATGATTTATATATAAAGACGTAAAATACACTAAACCTTCCCTTCTAGAAATCTAAGGCATGGTTAATAGTTTTCTGTACGGCCAACTATCAACAATCTATTTATGTAGTGTAGAAAATCATGAGAAGTCAACAACTATACATTGAGTCAGCATTGGGTAGAAATAATACGAGTCGTGTAATTTAATATTTTCATGTTCTTATAGGCTTATATTAATAATCAAAAGCAAAACCTACCAAGTCGATTCATATTCTTATTATGAACTTCTCAATAGGCGGTTCTGTTGTTAGCTTAATTTGTCTAAATAACGAACCTGTTTCGCGTGGCTCATTCTTCAAGTAAATAAGAATCATAAATTCTAGGTAAAACATGTATAATTTATAAGCTTAAAGACTCACAAATACTAGGCAAAACATTGATAAAATTTTAAGTTCATATAATGTTAGACCTAACGGGTCTAGACCAATTTCATGGCATGTGGGTTCAACTTAAATTTAAGCCAAATTATTGGTAAAAGCCTTAATCATTTACATTAGCCAAGTAACATCAAGGCTTTAAGGTATATTAGTCATGTAATTTAATTAATTTACGTTGAACTTAATAGGCCAATAAGTCTTTCTTCACTTTGATGAACAATGGGAGATTGCTTACATATTAGGGTTTTGGTTCCACAATCTATCTATAATCGCTCCGTCCTCAAAAAATGGTTTACTTTGACTTTTTTGGTCAACTTGATTGAACTTGTTATGAGAAGTTAATTATCCTCATGAAATTCTACATTTTTTTATTGATGTACTATTAACAAAACTATCAATAATACACTTGAAATTCATTAGGATGATTGAATTATCAAAATAAATAAAATGAAAGAGAGGCTAAAGTTCAATAAAGTTTACCAAGAAAGTCGAAGTTTGACAATTTTTCTTAGGTCCAGAGGGAGTAATATATAATGGTAGGTGGTGGAACCAAAACCCTTGTGCGTAATCAATCTTGGGCATTTAGGTGTGAATAAAGACTTGGAGCTTTAAAGGTTTAGTATTCCCCCTGTCTCATAATAAATGTCACACTGACTTGTCAATGTTTTTAAGGATTGCGCTTTACTTGGTTTGTATATTGCTTGTACCATGATAAAATTGCACTGTAACTATTTTCTTATCTAGAAACACGACATTTATTATGAGATGGACGAACAAGAATTGTGAGACATTTATTATGGGATGGAGGGAATATAATTTAGTTATACGAGATTGTGTTAGTTAAGATGTGATGTTAGTTTTGGTAATGTAATTAAGGTTTGTTCCATTAATTCTGATTAAATATAAGTTAACCCATAGGCCATGAGATTGGGTTAGAACCTGTCAGATCGATAGTTGATAAAGACGAAAGGTGAGAGGCAGGTGGGAGGTATCTAAAAAAGGTGAAAGTCGAGCCGGTTGAAGGGCGATAGAGCAAAAAAGTAGTAAAAATTTATATGCAACATGTATTACTACAAAGATTAAAACATGTCCTGAACAAGAATTTTGCATTAAAAAATGTCACGATTCCACATGTAATAGTAACTTAACCCAATTCAAACCCCAAGAGTGAATTCTACGACAAAAGACACATTAATTTAAACTAAGATGTCCAAATCATCAAATATGTAGTAATTAAAAAAATGTAATTAAATTTCAAACCATGTAAGAAATGAAAGTAGTATAGTATATATAAATCCTATAATTCCATACTTGAGATGAACATAAGAGTCTATGAGATGATTAAAACTTTAAAGAGCAAAAAGAAGAGAACAATCTAATAGTAAACAAAACCAAAGTAAATTGGGGCACTTATTTGTCTTTGTTCGTCATTTGTGGCACTTCTTTTCTTTCGTCGACTTGAGAGAAACTATGGCTATCTTTCTTTCTTTTGCACGCCACAAGCTATCTTTATGATACCTCAATTATTTTTTTCCCAAAAGTACCTGTTTTAACATTACGAAATGGTCTAAGTTAACATTACACGTATGCCTATTACGCCTTTTCTCAAAGGCAGACGCCTCACGCCACTAGCCATAACCAAGAAAGGCGTCGCATGTGCCAAAAGACGCACAACAAACCACCTCAATACCAAAAGGCGGTTGACCCAAAAGGAGCCAAAAAGGCGAGGCGAACAAGGAGGCGCTAGCCTTTCACAACTATAGTTAGGTCTAACATCTTGTGTCTTTAATTTGAAAGAGGATTGCGTATTCATGAGAAGAATATGTTAAGAAAATACCTAGTTTCATTTTAAACCAGTGTTCTTTGGGTCATTATTCTTGATATAAGTTCAATATGGTGTCTTTGTCAGATATTCTTGCGCTGCTTACGGGAATGAGGCCAGTTATAATGGTGGATTATGGTGGAGTGATGCCCGAATTGACGCAACGGCTATGTGCATTTCTTAAGCTTTGTCAGAAGGTTTGATTGTGATCTAGCTCATATAACACTTGGTTTAATCTACTATGTAGTAGAAATGATATAAACGTAGGCAGACACCATTATTGCATACCTTTTATCCCCTCTATTCCATGTGAAGGAATCTATCCACTCCAGTTTGACCCTCAGCTCGTTAAATTTATGACAGATTATTTCATAACCATATGTATGTAGAAAGTTGTCTTCCGATGTTAAAGTTTGCTTGCTCCTTAACTAGGAGTTGGCTAAGCCTGTTAATATTGGACCATTCCCAAATTGCAGACTGCTCTCTAGTCTCATGCACTGTGCATTCTTTTGAATTTATAAAATTATGTCCCTGTGTCTACATGCACTGCTATAATGTTGGACTTGAATGGGCTTATGTGGCTAACCTTTAATACTTAGATTATATTGTGAGTTAATATCTATATCTTCCTTTATTCCACTTGTGCCCACGTTTTTTTAAATGAATTTGCTATCAAGTTCATGATTTTAATGATACAAGACATTTAAAAAACACGCCATAGGAAAAAGAGGGAAACCGAATACCTGATTCCTTGGGGGCATACCTGGAATCATTGGATCTCATTTTTCATTTATGCCATCTTCGTCGTTAAGGATATAACTAGTTTGCTTTCGCAAGTTGACATATTACCGAAATTTATAGATAAAACACATGTTTCTTTTTAGTTTGATGCATAATTAAGTAAAGGATCAAACATGCATATAGGTTGCAAAATTTGGAGAGTTGATATCTTAAAAGTTATCTACGATTTCAGTCGTTGAAGTAGAAAGGTGTTCGCTGAAAATGTTATTTGATATTACATGTTCCAAAAATTGCAGAGTTAGTCGTAAAGATGTTACACTCCCTTAGTCGCGGAATGGTGTTCCCTTTTATTATTTGTTGGAATGAACTTTGAGCGATAGTTATAGGTTAATTTAATTATCATAATGAAAATCAAAAATTTGTTATTAACGCACTATTGTAAATAATATTAACAACATGTTTTAGACTTTCATTAGGATAATTAAATTAACTTATAATTACTGCTCAAAGTTTATTAAAGCAAACAACAAAGAAGGTAAGAACATCATTCTAGGATGGAAGGAGTATAGTAGAATCATTATGCATATCTATATGGGCAATATCATAGATGTTACTCCCTCTGTCCCGAAGTAAGAGTCCTACTTGGTTCTACACGCTTATTAAGGAATCAATAAGAAGTGAGTAAATATTACAAGTGGATTGAGGAAATAATTGTCCAAACCACTATTCACAAACGCAAGTGGGTAAAAGTAGGTAATTAAAGTGTTAGGTTTTTTTTGTAATTATAGAAGCATTAGAAAGACAAAGTCGTTCAAAACACTATTCATCCTTGGCCATTTTGGAAAAGGGTATCTTACTCAGGGACGTACCAAAATAGAAAGTAGATCTCTTACTCAGGGACTGAGGGAGTACATCCTAATCAAGTCAAAGTTGACTTGCACTGAAGTTGCACACAAATGTAAAGCAAGCAATATGAATAACCACCAAAGGACAAACAGTACAATAATAACAAGAAAGCCTTATTCCCAAAATGATTTGGGGTCAGCTAACATGAATTGTCATATGGACTCATGAAGAAGAGATGAGAAAACAGTGAAATAATTTTGGTAAATTACTCTTATGCTTTTTCAATAGTATCACTCAACTTATGCAAGCAACTTCATCTTTCTTGGTTTTCCATCTGCATAAGCTGTGTCCTCTTTATAATTTGAAGCAGCCTACTAGATGAAATCTTGTTTGAGCCTACTTGATGAAAATCGTGTTTCTACTCTTTGAAACTTTTTTCCTCCTAATTAGTTTCTTGTTTATCAAAAAAAAAAAAAAAAAAAAAAGAGAAAGAAAAGAAAAAAGAAGAAGCAGATATTGTACCTGGCAGTGGGTGGTAGCAACCATACATAGCTTACAAAGATCGAAACTTTCAGCAACCCCTCTCCCCGCCTTACCTCTCACATTAGTTATCAATGATTATCTTTTTCATGGTCATCAATCTATCTCTGTCCATATCATGTGCTTTCTGTGGAGTAATGCTTGCAAAATACCTGTGTCTGCTGTCCTTTTAATGAAATTAAATGAGTGGTGTTATTTGAATCTCAAAAATATAATATAGTGACGGGCTCTGATTTATTCATCTGCTATTAACTTTCAGTTCTAAAAACCTTATATTTTGAACTTAATCTTCAGGAGTCTTCTATTTTTAAGCAACTGAGAGTAATGGTTATTGAAGATATGCTATACTTGATTCATGTTAGAGGGCTTGCAGAGCTTACCAGGTCAACTCTAAACAAGGAAATCGATCTACAGTTTGTTGACCTTGAACAAGATCCTCCAAAGGTTAGAAACTAGTAGAAGGCACTATTGTTTGATGTCCTTTTGTTTTTCTCCCATCCTTTTATGATTTATTTCATTCTTATCACGATTCCAGATGATAACTCAAGCCGAAAAGAGTTCCATAGGAACACAACTTATCTCAGTTCAGAAGTTGTTTTCCTCACTCTTTCCTGCTGATGTAATGGCGAACGATCTTTTGCAATGCAGGCAAGATTTGACAACTGATGCTGAGTCCTCCGCGGGCCCGTTTGCTAGTCAACAGTCTTTGGATTATATTGATCTTAGTCACTGCATGGAAGATACTATGGTTACTGTGCCAACCCTGAACGGGTAATTATCTTGTCCTACATTATTGCAGTGTTTGTGGTTAATGATCTCTGTGATATGCCTGTTTCTCAGGCCAGTTGAATATCATAATTCTCAGTACTGTCAATAACATGTGTTCTGGATATAGCAAGAAAGTCAGAAACGTTTAATAGACATTTCTAAGAAATGGGTTACGTGACTCCCTTTTGGTTTAGAATGGGAAATGACAATTAACTATCTAAAATCATTTTTTAAAAATCATTTTTACTTTTAGCTTGAGAAATGTGCATTCCATAATGATAATATTTGACACCCTTTTGAAAAATAGTTCAAAAATACTATTATATGAGTTACCGTTGGACCTCCTGATACTCTTAAAGAGAAGGGAAAACTCCGTTTTTGTCCATCGTACTTTGGGGCGTGTTTCACTTTTACCATCAAATTTTATTTTTTCTTCATTTTTACCATCGTACCACAAACAATGGTTTCATTTTATAACAAATTTGTGTATAAAATGACACCATTGTTTGTAGTATGATGGTAAAACTGAAACAAGTTAGAGTACAAAATAAAGTTTGCATCCTCTCAGAAATAAAAGGAATGGCTCCTCTTAGGTTTTCTGGTATAACATACCTGCATAAGTCCATGTTATGTTTTCAAATGAGTGTAGAGATCAAAAGTAGACAGTTCATCAGAAGCGGTTGTGCTTTTTTTTTTCTTTCTTGATTGACAAAGAAAATCTGTATTTTATGAATCGTTTTCTATGATTCGTGCTAGCCAAATCTCTCTGGTGAGATACTCAATTATTACTCCTGTATATTTTATCATTATTATTATTATTTAACTCCTCGATTCCCATTTAACAGAGTTTGGCCATTGAAATCAACTACCTTCAACCAAATTACTCTTCAAAGACACTGTTAATTGTTGCCCAACAAGGGTTGGATCTGGTATAAAATGAATTCCGTGGAACAAAAATTACTCTTCTAATTCTAATGATATGGCTTGGTATCGAGCAAACATACCGTTAGGTTGTTAGGGTGGTGTCTTGTCTGTTTGGTTTGTGAAGAAGACATAATAATATAATTGGGCTAGTATTATTGGCCAACTCCCTCTAAATTTCCATTCCGGAAGAGTGATTTTCGTTCCACGGAATTCATTTGTTCTTCCATATCCAATACCAAAGCTTGGAATTGAGTAGCCAAACATATTCTTCGGTTTTCAGGATCATGGTCCGTATATTTGTATATACTTTGTTTGGTTTATTAAGAAGAGATGATAATAGGATTGTACTAGTAAAAATGGATAACTCCCTCTACAATTACATTCTCTCTCTTCATAATTAAGTCTTTTCAAATGTGCTTATTAACAATCTAATTTCTTATAATGTGTTCTTAGGGGACATGTCAACCAAGCCTTTTATTTATTGAACTTTGTTGCTGAGTTACAAAATGATTTATTTTTTTGCCGCAGGTGGCTTCTTGGTTATCCAGTTATATATTTGTTTGGGAAGGAGCATATATCAAATGCTATATACAATCTTTCAACCAAGTCACTTCACATTTATAACGTTTTTGTCAACAGGTTTGTCGTTCTCATTTTACTTTCCTAATGTTGTATTTCATGGTTTGTCGTCCCAAAATGATGGTCCCGTTTGACTTTTTCAAACATTTTAAGGTTACATGATTAGTCTTGGAAATTCAGTGATTTATTTTCTTAAGACTTAATTTTGGAAATGAGACTAACTTTGTGGGGCAAACTAAATGGGGAAATGGAACTATAATTTTAGGACAGAGGGAGTATTTCATGCTTTTCTTTTGCGATGATTTACTTCATTATGATGATCACTTTGGTTGACGTTTATGTTGGGATTGCAGTATGAGCTATCATTTGAAAGTTTTTACACGATCCGTACTTAAAGTTATGATGTATCTACAAATCATCTGAACATATTCCTATCTCCTGATTATTCTCCCTTCTGAAATCTGTAAAAACTAATGGTCATTGGTTCTGATACTTGCAATTTGCAACTCCGCGACTCTGTTGCAAGAAAATCTTTGATGTTCATTGAAGCTTATTTCACCATGTAATTTCTTCTAATTATATACTCTTACAGGAATGGTACCTCAAATAAAGGATCTCGGCAAGAACTAATGAGGTGAGAAATCTATTATTGTGAGTAATGTATTTCTCTATATTTTGATATGAATTTGTAGTTGTAGAAACAAAGTGTATGTACTGTGGGAAAAGGCAATATTTTAACAATTGTAGCTCATTTTAGAGCTTTTTACAATGAAAAACCAAGGATATTTAATGGTGGTTATCAGTGCATTCATCAAGATTTTCACCCTTTTTTTCATATATTCTTTAACGAATTGTGTGATTTT
This sequence comes from Campanula takesimana, assembly GCA_026119855.1. Classification (NCBI taxonomy): domain Eukaryota; kingdom Viridiplantae; phylum Streptophyta; class Magnoliopsida; order Asterales; family Campanulaceae; genus Campanula; species Campanula takesimana. The sequence continues at coordinate 859,903 of JAOWBW010000435.1, read as the reverse complement.
ACCATAGTTGGTAACCTCTTGGTCGCATGTTCTTGTATGTGACCTAAATTAGTACTCCTTCTGTCCCGGAATGAATGTCCTACTTTCCATTTTGGTTTGTCCCAAAATAAATGTTGCGTTACTAAAAAAGTAAGATATGAAGTTTGGTGATTTTCATATACTACCCATTTTAATAAACACAAGCATTGCAATATCATCGGAAATGCTACTCTACCTATATGAATGGATTGGGGAAATCAAGGAAACATAACTAAAAGCTTAAAAACATTGACTTGTCAACTATGACATTAATTCCAGGACAAAGGGAGTAAGTTTTATGATGATGATGATAATGATAATAGTTGGTTCTTGAATGAATGGATATTGATGTTAAAAATTGATGTGAACAGTTTTTCTGTACCGTATGATCTGAGCTTAGAGGGAAAGGAGGAGCCATGGGCAGAGGCATTCCTGGCACGTATGAATGCAAAGTGGGAAGGATGTAAGCAAGTTTGGGAGTCGATGAAGATGGAGGTTAGTGGTTGCTATCCTCAAGCAATTGCATTGTAATAGGCTACTACTACTATAGTACGTTTAAAAGAAAAACGGCCGAAACTAGATCGCCATGTCAGAGAGTACATAATTCTCTGAATCGAGCAACTTTACTGAGATCAGAAGAACTAGGAAAGTATTATGCCGTTGTCAGTTGTATTGGCATTAATAGTCATTGTTTTAGTACATTCGTCCCATAACGTGTCAAAAAATATTTCAAATTTGCTCCTGATCAAGAGCAAATTTGAAATTTTCGTAGACTTTCTTTTGGGACGGAGGTAGTAGGATAGATTCTGGGCATCTTAGCTAGTTATTTAGCATCTTTATTGACGAGTCCATATGACGATTTATGTTACTCGACTCTAAATTATGTTGGGACTAAAGCAACAAGTTGATCTCTATATTAAATATCGAAAACATTATTGTGAGTCAGTTCTTTTCAACAATCTCTTGAAATGACCGAGTTTGGATTTTGTTCTTGCTTATTAGTACTATTTGATATACTCCCTCCCTCCGTCTCGTCCGTCTCGTAACACTGTCGAGGTTGAGACGACAGTTGACTTGTCAAACTTTTTAAACTATTTGTGTGAATAACCTAATTTGAAGGTCTAGAGATGCATGGAGGAAGAAGGATATAAACACATTTATGAAACTCCACTTCCAGTGTAACATAAAAACACAACTACTTAAAAATACATTATGAAATGAAAAATTCTAAATAGCATACCCAAATATAAAAAGGAGTGGCCCCACATTATAACAAAGCAAAATGAAAAAAAAAAAAAAAAAACTATAATCATGCAATTTGACAAATTTGAATACACAATTAAACTCACAATTTAGATAAAAATCCAAATTGAAGGACTTCCTTTTCTCTTTCCCGATCCAACATTCTTCATCACAAGTCGAAGTCAAAAATGTCATCGCATCGAGCAAGTCAACCATGGACCATCGACCTTGGTTGACCAAACTTGGCCTTCGGGGTGTGAGAATAAGATTTCTAATTTATATACAATCATGAAAGACCTTCTCCCAATATTTTTCTTTCAAAAAACCAATTTAAGATAATTATCATTTAAAAAAATGAATTGAATTTTAAAAAATAAAAATAAAAATTTTAAGTCAACGCAGCAAAACCACCACCTCTCATCATTTGCTTAAACTCCTTAAAGTTGACCATCCCATCTCCATCCACATCGACCTTCATAATCATCTGCTTACAATCCTCTGCGGTACGTCCTTGCTTAAGTCCCAAGGACGCCAAAACAGATCTCAACTCATCAACGGTTATAAATCCATCACCATTTTGATCAAACACATTGAACGCCTCCCTCATATCCTCTTCCTCATCTCGCTCGTCCATGATCGTCTGATAAAGCGCGCCGAACTCATCAATGTCGACGCACCCGTCGCCGTTGACGTCGATCTTATCGATCATCGCCGATAACTCACCGTCGGGGATAAAAATACCCATCTTCTCTAACGAGTCGTTGAGCTCCTTCTTCGTGATTCGGCCGTCCCCGTTTCGATCGAACATCTGGAACACCCGTCGGAGCTCCTCGGAGTCCATTTTACTACGGGAAGAATCGGAATTCGCCGGAGACGGAGAAGAAGGAGGAAGGGGAGGATTGTTGATGGGTTTTTGTTGGTACCAAGAATGGGGGAGATAGGAACGGAGTTTCTTGGGTACCAAACGGAGGAGGATTGAGTTGAGGAGGTTGTGAAGAAGGAAAAATTTCAACAAAATGGTGGCCATTGTTGTGGGATGGAGTTTTGAGTGTGGGGAATTTGGTGGGTTGAGAGTGGAATTCGGAGGAAGAATTTTGAGTGGTATATATAAAATTTTGGGGGAGATTTCTTCAGGTTTAGAGCTGTTGATTTGGATCTGGTGGCAATTGACGCGTGAAATTTGTAGTTGCTAGAAAGAGAGAGAGAGAGAGAGTTGTTGATTAAATGGGGGAGCAGAGAGTGTGTAGTAGATGTAGAGAGGACGATAATTGATGGTATTTTATAATGAAAGACGCGTTGTGATCTGGGTAAATTACTTGTTTAATCCCCCGTCTCACTTGAATTAGGATAATTTGTCGTGTTTCATTTATGTGACAACATCAAAGTAGAAATCTTTTATTTAGTGGTACCACCCACTCTCACACTCGTAACAATTTTTTTCCACTTATTATTTTATATTTCATTTTCTCTCTCTCTAACATTATTTTTTATACTCACAACACATATTACTTCAGTAACACTTTTTCGTTAATTCTTGTGTCACTCCTAACAATTCTATTTTGAACAAGACAGAAGAAAAAATTGAAATTGTGATGTGTTGTTAGTGTAGATAGTTGGGTAGATAGTGAAAGTGAGGTATGACAATTTTCGTAGATTAAACTAGTACATAGTATAGGAGTAATAAATATCAATTCAATTGCTCAAAAAAATAAATATCAATTCAGTAATAAATATCAACTCAGTTTTTTTTTCTTTTTTTAGTATGTTTTAAAATAAGCATTACATTTTCAAATTAAAAAAAAAAAAAAGGAAACAGTGATAGTGTACAAATAAGTGAAACACAAATTTTAAAAATGTTGATAAATCAGAATCAAAATTGTATTTTTTTTTTAATTGAAGTTTAATAGTGAAAGGGTTTAAGAAAGTAAAGTGGAAGTGTAGGGTAGAGGGTTGAATTTATAAATTAGGTGAGAGTGAGTGAGGGGGAAGAGTAATGTTACCGTTGATAACGGATCTATTGCTTTGCTTTTGGCCAACTGCGCTTTCTCACTAGTGCTTTCTCACCTGTTTGGCGTGGGAGAACAACCAAAAATTTGAGAGAGAGAGAGAGAGAGGGGAGGAAAATTGGGAACCACAACGCGGAATTGGGGGGTTGGTGACACTTGGCGTGAACTAATGGGTAGAGAGGTAGCCGACCAAATCTTGGCCTACACTGGAACCGCAAAAGTTACTACTCCCTACTTGGAGCCTCCGTCCCGATTTAAGGTTTTTTAGTTTGACTTTGGATCTTTCGATTTAAAGTTTTTAGTTTGACTTTATAGTTTACACGTTTAATAATAGGATTTGGTGGAGGATATAATTGTTCATTCATAAAGTAAGTGTGTTAAAACTGAAAGGTAGATAGGTAAGTGATGTTTTTTGTAATATACTCCCCCCGTCCCACCCGAATTAGGATTTTTGGGTTGGGCACGAGGATTAAGGAAAAAGTGTTAGTGGAGTAGGTGTTGTGAGTATGAAAAGTGAAATAGGAGAGAGAAAGTGAGGTAGAAAATAATGAGTGGAAAGTTGTTGTGAGTGAATGTGGGTCTCATTAAATAAAATACATCCATTTTTGGATTGTGCTAATTCGAATGAGACACCCATAATGGAAATTTGTCCTAATTCTGGTGGGACGGAGAGAGTATGAACTTTGAGGCCCGGCCGTGAGGCAAGACTGATGAAGCCGCCGCCTAGGACCACCAAACTTTACTCGGTTTTAGGGCCACAAATTTTTGGTTTGTTATATATATTATTATCATATCGAACTATTTATCATGTAAATTTATTGGTGTAGTGGTTAAGTTGGGTTGCTGATGACTAACATCTAGTTTGCCAAGTAGCCTACCAGGGTTTGAATCTTGGCGCCCTCTAACCTTTTTTTTTCCTTATCCTTATCCATACTCCTTCTCTTCTTCATTCCTTCTGTCTGCTCCCGAGTTTTTAAAGGAGAGAAAAGAAATGAATAGGAGGGAAGGGGAGGGGAAGGAAATGGAGGGGAGGGAATTTAATTCCTTCATAGCGTGCTCCCGAGTTAGGAAGGAAATGCACAATTTTCTTTTCTCTTGCTCCAGAGTTTTAGGATGAAATGAAATGAAATAAAACAAAATTCCATTTGTATCCTCATTTATAAAACCATTCACATTGCACAATTTAAAGCTCAACCCCCACCCCCCACCCCACCCCACCCCACCCCACAATTTCAAAGAATGTTGTGTTTAGAGTTGCAGCAGCACAGGCATCTGTTTTTCACATTGTCATGCAAGGGTCTTTCCGTGAGCTAAGGGCTGTTGTGTACTCCCTCTGTCCCAAAATCCCTCTGTCCCAAAATAATCTTCTCACTTTTTATATATAAAAAAAATGAGTTGATCATTTTGGGACGGAGGGAGTAATACGCAAAGAAAAAAGGAAACATTAGAAAGGCCTAAGATACGAGGTAGACATGCCCAGGCGGTTCACATTACCCGGCAAACCGGCGGGTCTAAACCGGCGGCAAAACCGGGAAAACCGGCGAACCGGAACCGGACAAAAAAAGGTAAACCGTGAACCGCCGGTTCACGGTTTAAAGTGGGTTGAGGCCTATGAACCGACGAATAAACCGGCGGTTCATGAACCGCCGGTTTATTTGTCATTACCGTTGGAAAGTTTGAATTTTGTAATAAATTGCAACTGCCCGCCTTGAATTTTGCAATAAATTGCAACCTCCAGCCCCCCGCCTTTAATTCCTGTTTGAAACTTAACCAGCCTAACGGCTGGACCATTTAAAAAAAAAAAAAAAACCTTCCAACCAGATTTAAGTATAAATACCCCCCCTCCTCACTATTTTTTCACAACAGCTCAAAAATTCTCTCTCACACTATTAATCACTCTCTAAAATCAGTCTTGAGAACTTCGTTAGTTTTTCCGTTAAATATCTGATGGAAATCGCTTTCTTTTTAACTTTCCGCCTATATTTAAACCTTTTTCTTCCATTTTTCAGCCATTCTCTCATCCTTTGGTTAATATGGATCCAAACCATGGAAAAAATATTGTTAATGAAGGTGAAGAACAATGGGATGCATATAATCCATTCCTTTTCGCGAATGATTTCAACGCTAATGAAGTCATTCAAAATATAGAAGATGAGGGTGAATATGAAGATGAAATTCGTGAGATCGAACGTCCATTCGTTGCACCAACCCCACCACCACCAACCACGGCCACGCAAGAAAGTGTTCAAATTGGAAGTGGAAGGGGTCGGGGTCCACGGGGAGGAGGTAGAAGTCGAGGTGGAAGGGGACGGGGAGTTGGAGCAAGGGAGCCTAAATCCGATATAATGACGATCCATTTTACCAAAAAGCCCGTGGAAGGCACCGAAAATCAATTCACTCTTCATTGCAACTATTGTTCGCATTTTCTCAACTTCAAAACCGGTGATGGATATGGAAATGCAAGAGGCCACTTAAATAGGAACCATAAAGATAAGGCGGAGGCGGCGTTGCAAAGGTCACAAACTCAATTACAATTCACTCCACAATCTTCACAAGGCATGTCTTCTCCTACTTTATTCAAGTTTAATGCTACTAAATATAGGAAAGGTTTAGCCAAATTAGTTAGTGGCAAAGGTCTTTCATTTAGTTTTGCTAGTGATAAGCTATGGGAGCTTTTTGCAAAACTTTGTCTCAATCCCTCCGCCCAAAGAGTACCACGTCAATCTCTCACACGTGATGTTGCTACGGTTTGGAGGGACTATAAATTAGCCTTGATGAAAGATTTTTCAAAAATGGAAAATAAAGTCTCAATTTGTTCGGATATTTGGAGTGATCCGTGGCAAAATCATCATTATATGGGTGTTACATGTCATTGGGTGGACAATTCATGGACAATCCAAAAAAGGCTAATTGCATTTCGGGACTTTGATACTCAACATAATGCTACTAATATTGCAAATAAAATTCTCACCATTTTAAATGAGTATAATATGGTTGGAAAAGTTTTTTCAATTGGTTTTGATAATGCAAGTGCCAACACGGCAAGTTTACCCGAGTTAATTACATTTTGTCAACCGTCAATTGGTGGGAAATATTTTCATGTTAGATGTATTTGTCATATTTTAAACTTGTGTGTTCAAGATTTTTTAAATGCCATGAATAACACAATCCGTCCCATTAGAGATGCAATTTGCCATATTGGAAGATTTGCTACCACTCAAAACAAATGGCTCCGATTTTGCAAGAGCAAAGGCATTACGGAAATGAGATTTGCTCCCGATGTTGCACATAGGTGGAATTCCACCTATAGATTGTTGTCTCAATCGATGGATTACAAGGAACCGGTATGTCAATTCTTGACTAGCATAAACTATCGGGAGACATTATTTCCATTTCAATGGGATGCTTGTGAGAATGTCTTGGAAGTTTTGAAGGTGTTCAAAGATGCTACGGTTGCGTTGTCGGGTATTTATTACCCTACTTCAAATGAGGTTTTGGATCAATGCATAAATGTTGCAATGGTGTTTAGCGAATTTTGGAATGATGATCAAATGGGTTCCGCCGTAAGGGAAATGAGGGGGAAATGGGAAAAATATTTCAAGGATATACCAATCCTCTTTTTGGTAGCTAAAGTGTTTGATCCAAGAGTTCGATTGGTTGGGTTAGAAGATATGTTGACATTGTATTATGATTATATGTATCATGAGCAAGGTGAAGGGGCTTCCAATGATGTGATTGCGGCTATTAAAAGAAAGGTCGAAAGGGATTTATGCGCTCTTTACAAGGAATATCAAACCACTCCCGATCCTATTGTTCCTAGAAGTGGTGTTGGAGTAGATGTCGGATGTGGAGTTGGTCGACTTGGAAAAAAGATTTGGAGTGAAAAAGTGTATGGCACGACGAACAAACGTCCTAGAGCTTCCTCGTCTTCTTCTAGCATGCCGATTGAACTAGAGCAATATTTGGGGACAACTTTTGAAGAATTTGGAGAAAATTTCAACCTTCTAAGGTGGTGGTCAAGAAGGGCGACATCGTTTCCTATACTTGCAAGAATGGAAAAGGAAGTATTTGCATCTCCGGCTTCAACGGTGGCGGTAGAGCAAATATTTAGTATTTCGGGAAATGTTTTGGATCCACAACGTTCAAGCCTAAATGTGGAGAATTTAGAAAATCAAATGTGTGTTGGGGATTCTTATAGGGCGGAAATTCGGGATCAAGAAGAAAGATGGTCAAGTGATGAGGATGCATATTTTGATGGGGGACTCATTGAAGAAAATGTGGGATCAAGTGGTCAAGAAGGTGTAGAAGAAAATGCACCGATAGTTTAGGGACGGAGTTTAATTTTTTATTGTAATCTAGTATTTAGGATGAGGTAAGGCTCCTAAATGTCCTCCCTTAATTATAAAAGGGTAAGGTTGGTTGTCCACCTCTATGTAATTTTTATTTGAATTAACAAAATTAAAAGGGTCCCGTCCCCTTTTTTTTCTATACATTATGTTTCTTGAGTTCTTTATGCAAAATACAATAAAAAAAGTTCTTTTTTTTTTTAAACTCGCATGATAACATGTTGTTAAAAAATTTCTGTAAAAAAATAAATAAATAAAAATCAGAAATATACTAAGCATATACACTGTCCAAAAAATAAAGGAAAAAAATTGGGACTTTTCTTTTTTCTTTTAAAGCCCAGCCCAGCGTAAAAAAAAAAAAAAAAAAAAAAAAAACAAACCGGATTGAACCGTGAACCGGAACCGTAAACCGGATGTATACGGTTGATCACGGTTTATGAGTTTTGTCAACCGGCGAACCGCCGGTTCATGAACCGGCAAACCGCCGAATTCATGAACCGGGCATGCCTAATACGAGGAGACAAGAGAGGGTAAAACTGGGATTAGGATACGAGGAGACAAGAGAGGGTAAAACTGGGATTAGGAAAATATTCTCAGCCTTTTTATTTCTTTCCTCCCAAATCTTCTCACTTTTAGGAGGATTGTATAGGAGGGAAAACCCATAATATTTTACTTTCCTTTCCACTTCCTTCTTAACAAAAACTCGGAAGCAAGCGTAGGAAGGAAAATACTTTAGACTTCCTCCCCTTTCCTTTCTTTTCCATCGTTTTAAAAACTCGGGAGCAGGCCCTTAGGCTTTTATCTCATTATCTCTTAAATTGATTTTTTCTCCCATTTTTCTAAATTTAATTAGAAAGATTTTTTTTCTTTGCAGTATACTCCCTCCGTCCCACCACAAGTGAGACTAATTTCCTTTTCGGTCCGTCCCACCACAAGTGAGACTGCCCAAAATAGATTTTTTAAAATATATTTATATTCAACCAACACCACTATTTAACCTCACTCATTCGCTCTCTTCATTTTTCACCACACAATTTATTCAACTAACACTACTATTTACCCCACTCATTCTCTCTCTTCATTTTCTACCACACATTTACTACTTTTTCTTAATAATTGTGCCCACAATTCTAGCATCATTTGTGGTGGGACGGAGTGAGTATTTTTTTTTTTAAAAAATTATAATTATTACTTTTAACATTATTGCAGTTTTTTTTAATGGCTAAATTTAATCAACAAGCTGAGATAATTTTTTCCCGGATCGTCTCTTGTCCGAGAATTTAAAGGCCTAAACAAATAGTTCGCCTAGGGCCTCAATTTCTACGGGATCGGCCATGTGAACTTTATGAGAACAAGATTGTCAAAACACTATTCATCATTTACCATTTAAGGAATAAAGCAACTAAGAACCTTAAACTGGAACATACCAAAAAAGAAAGTAAGAACTTTAAATTGAGACGGAGTGAGTACTTCTTGAAATATATATCTTCCTTTTCTTTCTCCTTCCGACTCGAAATAATTTTCATGTTTGACTATTCAATTTTTTTAAAAAAGATATAAACATTTGCTTCACTAGCCATATTGTGTTTTATCTACATTTAAGCCTAAATTATAAAAATAAGAAAAACTTTCTGAGACAGTAAAAAATGTCAAATGAGAAAATCATTACGGGACAGAGGGAGTATATATCTACTTTCAAAAATAGCTAAGAATCTTAAAAGGAATATGCTACATTCCAAAAGCATATTTGTATATATTTACTTAACAAAGGTGACACCACATGCTTCAACATTTGCCAAACCCATCACGGCAACATCACCCACGTTCGGGAACCCATCCAACTCAACCGCCTCATCACACCCGGTGTTGGGTTTTGCACTATAATGCGCAGCGGAATAAATTCAAAAGCCTAGATCCATTCAAGATGATTAAATTAATATGGAGATGAATTTAGAATACTAACCGTGATGATGCTTTATAATTTTCAGATCTTGAATCTTTGTTCTTCGCGCTCTTGAATCACGATCGCAGGAACACGCCTTTAATTAATGAACCACGAACTTGAAGGAGTTGAGATTAACGCCCTCTATGTGTATCCACACGCTAACGAATATCAAGAACACTTCTTGATCCGGACTGCTAGATCCAAAGTGGGCAATATGAATACTAAGGTTCTTGTTCTTGAGGAAGAAGAAGACTAGTTTTCTCTCTATGAGACTTTCTTATTGATCTAATATCAATTGTTACTGATTAGAGTTTTTAGAGGGCCTTTTATACCCATTAGTCCTTAACCATTAAGGAGTAATAGTCAAAATCCCGTCTAAAAACGAAATCAGATTTTGTTCCAGGCGGTCATGCACGGCCGTGTTCTTTGTGGGGAGCGGCCGAGCAGCACGGCCGAGCCCTTTGAGGGGAGCGGCCGTGCTCTAAGGACCGGAAAAACAGACCTTCTGTAACTTATAGTGCACGGCCTCTCTGCACATAGTGCTCGGCCGTGCACCCCAGAATCTCATTTTTAGCCTTTTAACAATTTGTTCTTATGTGTGTGACCCCATAGGATTATATTAAGTTGGCAATGAGTCCAAACATATTTGTACTCATAAATCATGAGCGGACTCTAGCAAGCCATCATGACTATCCAATTAATATAACTTGTCAAAGTTCATGAATCTTTTATATAGAACATATCACAATCCCTTTGTCCACGATGTCATTGAGTACGACCATGCATTTCATCAACACTATTCATCGAGGGGCCCACGCTTAACATCTCTCACGAAGAGGGACAAATTCCATCTTAACTTATTACACTTTCCTACATAACTTTGATCATGCCAATCATATCCTTTATATTTACTTGGTTAAGAGTAACGTTTGAATATGTCAAACATGATCTCCACTATGTGGAAGATCATAATGATCTCAGGTTTAAGGATTCAATGATATAGCTATTTAGAGGTTTAATTATGACATCTTGACCATGACATAAACATCATAGTTGGGTCATGTCCAGTATGTGTTCACCAACACACACCCATAAGTTTAACTTGTATCCCATACACATGATCATCGAATTAAACTTATACTAGTTCTTCATAAGTACTAGGGTCAGAGATTATTATAACAAAACATATAACAACAAATAATAATATGAAACATCTCTTTATATAAATGAAAAAGTGATAACAAACATTGTTAAACAACGTGCTAATAACATGCCTAGGGCATATACACCAACACCCGGTTCATCTCATCACTATCAAGATTGGACTTATCCAATGATCGTCCATCTTGCAGGGGCATATAAGGAATATTATATATTCGAAAAGTATATTTGTATATATTTACTTAATAATATTATAGATATTGTATATAGCAATCAGGAGATTCAAAACTTGTAACCCAAGCTAGATTATTCTAGAACTCTTGTAACTATATATATATGTACCTCATGTATCATAATAAAATTGAGTCATTCATACTACTTATTCTCTCTACCATGTATGTTGGACTTCGCCTAAATCTCCTAAATCCTAATAGAAAGTGGGGTAGTGAATAGTAAGTTGATTGATATTGTTAGTATAAAGGTAAAGTAGAAGAGAAAATGAGTTAAAAGAATTGTAAAGATTGTTTATCATTTTTAATAATGTGACTTACCAATAAAACGCTTTAAAAAATGTGCATTTTGTAATAAGGCTCCGTTTGTTTCGCGTAAAATAACTTTCGGAAAATGTTTTCCCCATTTTCCGGTGCTTGTTACGCACCGGAAAATGAGGAAAATATTTTTCGGAAAATAGTTTTCCCTCTTTTCTAAGTAAATGACTTACAGATTTTTACTAAGTAAGTCATTTTTCGGAAAATGTTAACTCTCTCACTCACACCCAACTCTCCATAAAACCCCACCCTACCCACTACACCTCTAACACCATCCTCTTCATCCATCCTATCCACCACCCCCAACTACCCCAGCACCCAACCCACCCCCACCCTACCCCACCACCCCACCAAAAAAACAAAAACAAAAAAAACTTCTTTTCACTCATATTAAAAAAAATTGAACATCTCTAACACCCCCAACTACCCCCACCCCCACCTTACCCTACCCCACACCACCCACCCCACCCCCACAAAAAAATAAAAAAAAAAAAAACTTCCTTCCACTCATTAAAAAAATTGAACATTTCCACCACCCCCAACTACCCCACCACCCCACCCCAACCCACCCACCCCACTTCACTCATATTAAAAAAAATGAACATCTCCACCACCCCAACTACCCCAGCACCCACCACACCCCCACCCTACCCCACCTCACCCCCCCCCACAAAAAAAAAAACTTCTTTTCACGCATATTAAAAAAAAAATGAACACCTCCACCCCCCAACCACCCTACCCCCACCCACCAACCTTGTTAGTGTTGGTGCCCTAGGCACGTTTGTTAAACGTTGTATAAGTTATCATTTTATTCATAATAATAAAGAGATAATAAGATTATTATTATGGCTCGTGTTTGCTTATAGTAATCTCCGTCCCTAGAGCTTCTTAAACACTAGTATAAAGGCTAAATGATCATGGGATGATCATGTTAGATTTATGGGTACTTGTTTGGAACAAGGTACTGGACATGACCCGCGGTATGAGATTTATGTCATGGTCGATGTCATATATAAATCTCATATTAGTTATGTCATTTGAATCCTTAGACATGAAGTTATTATAGTCTTCCACTTGATGAACATTATGTTTGACATATTCAAACGCTGCCTTAACACGGTAGTTATAAAGGGTATGATTGGCATGATTGGATTCACGTAGGGAAGAATAATAAGCCAAATGGATTTGTTCCTCTTCGGAGAGATGTCAAGCTTGGGCCCCTCGAAGGAATGATGTTGGTGAAATGTTTGGCCAAACTCAAATGGATTGATTGGATCAATGTCATTTCGATTATCAACATATTCGGGATCGAGAAAAGTATTGAACAATACAAGTTGACTTTTTGACCATGACTTGTGTTCAATGACATCGTGGACAAAGGGATTATGACATGTTCTAAAAGGAATGCGAACTTGTATCTAGTTACACTATTTGGGTAGGTATGACGGTTTGCTAGAACCTAATCATATCTTATGGGTTCTTGTTCTAAGATCCCAAAAGTGAAGAACAAGAATATTCATAATTCCATATAGTTCTTACAATTGTGAAAGCGTGTTTCATAATTTGGTCTAGCAACCAAGATCAATTGTTCTTGATATTCGTTCGTGGTGTGGATACCGCTAGAGGGTGAAACTTATCATCTTCATAGTTCGTGATTCTTGCTTTGTTCGTGATCAAGATTTCAAGCCTCCATCAATTCAAGGTTGCAAAATCAAAGGCATCAAGGGTTAGTATTCTAGTATTCATTATGTTGTATTTGACTTAATCATATGAATGGATCTATGGGCTTTGGGTTTCATAAATTTTAAATGCTTAATTCCGCTGCGCATGTTACTACGAAACCCAACAGTGGTATCAGAGCCCCGTTCATGTTGATTATTTCAATACATAATCATGTTGTGTGTATATAAATTGTTTATGTGCCTAGCATGATTTGAATATTGGGATTATGATGTTTATGTGGTCTATGCGTTTTATGTGGTTTATTGTTTTATGAACTTTAATCGCACTGTTCAATCGCAATTAAAATTATGGTGGATTTAAAATTGTTTGGATTATCAATTTTTGATTGGATCAAAGTTTTGATATTCTAGGGATTCAAGAATAAATCGTTTATTCAAGGTTTTGATGATCATGGTGATTGGATCACCAAGAACACCAAATCCTAATTGAATCGGGAAAACAATTTTGAGATAAATTTTGGAACTTTAAAATTCGGATTTTTCGCAAGGGGTCCGACCGGACCCAAGCCTTGACCCGGCCGGACCTAGGGTTTGGCGCGGGGGTAGGGTTTGGGTTTTGGGTGTGGATCTTGGGTTTAAATCTCCTATTTGTTTTAGTCTTGTGATTCTAAGATTAGTTCAAAGTTTGGATGGCTAATCTACGTTCATCGAGATTGTGTTTCCCAAACTTGATCGCAATCAAGGTTTCAAAGATAAAACGAAATTAGAATTATGAAGAGTTCATAATTGCTAAAATTGATAAACAAAGTTCTTGATTCAATGATTGGAGATCCATGTGGAATTGTGAATGCAATTGGCCTACGTTCATCGAGACCATCTATTGCTTAGTTTCGGCCACATGGACTACTTTCTTGGTTTCTTGAATTAGTGCGGAATTGTGGTTGCCAATGGCTTAGTTCGGCCGCACTTCTTGTTGTCTTGATTTGGAGATGATAACCAAGGTTCAAAGAGTCTCATCCTCATAATTATAGAGAAACTAATGACACATAAATATTATGCTTAAATTAATGATTATTAATTTAGTGGCTAAACTTGATGCGTAACATGTTTATCTTATGTGCTCATAAATGTGTTATATGCTATATGATAATAAACCTTCAAGAAAGTTTTAAGTCCCTTTTGTCATGCCATGATTAAAACACTTGCTAGTATATGAGTAATTTCAATGTAGTTTTCGCCCTAGCGAGGTGCATTAACTTTATTTATGTATGAGCAAGATAGATAATGTGGGCACGCCCTAGCGAGGCACATTAACTATACGTTTAAAATGATTGGACTTAACAAGGCGTCAAAACAGTTTTGGGACTAGGCAAAGATGAGATTAAACATGCTTTTGAAATTGGATCCCTAAGAATCATATTGGATATGATTGACAAAAATTGTCTACCTAATTAATTTGATTTTGTGTAATCCGCCTCCGCGGACTTGAAATTAAATTAAAGATGAATCTTAGCCCAATTTAAAAGAATCTCATAAAAAGGATCTAAGAGTCATATTGGATATGATTGACAGGGTTGTCTACCTAATTAATTTGGTTTTGTGTGATCCGCCATAGCGGACTTAAAATCAAATTAAAGATTGGATCTTAGCCCATTTAAATTATATTATACATTGGATGTATAAGAAGGTTATATAATTTAGTGGGAGTATTTTTGGAAAATACATTATTTATCTCTTTAATGAGATTGGTACTTGTAAAATTTTGGAAATTTTGCATAAGTTGTAGATGACAACTAAAATCGTTGCGATTAATCCTTGTTAAGGATAAAGCTTCAAAAGAATGGTACAAACTTCATGGATTGGATCCTGAGCCTAAGAATGGTTCTAAGGCAAGAAGATGGGTTATACATTCTTGATGGGCCTATTCCTAAAGAACCCAAAGCCGGAATAGACAATCACAAGAATCATGAGTATGATTCTAGGAATGTGAGTTGTCTCAAGCTCACGATTATGTTCTTAAAACTTCAACAAAGTTTGAAACTTTGGAAGCCTATTAGATAGGCGTGGAGTTGAGTTACATGTTTCAAAGAGCAATCTAGGCAAGAAAGGTATAAAACCATTATTGCATTCACTTCATGCAAAAGGAGTAAAAGGCAATAAGTGGAACCTCACATGCTTAAGATAAAGGCTACGTAGAGCATCTTGAGAAACTTGGTTGTCCAATTGGATTTGAGCAAGCCATGGATCTCATTCTTGATTCATTGTTTAAGTGTTATGATCACTTAGTGATGGACTATAACATGCTTAAAATGCTTAAAATGAAAAAGAATTTCTTCGAGTTGCATTAACATGCTGAGAAACTGCGAAGATGAAGATATTGGAGAATGGTTTCAGAGCTCAGAGCTTCATGGTTCATAATGGAAAAGGGTCAAATAAATGCCAAAAGAAAGGTAAGACAAGGGTTGTCAAAACCTAAAACTATAATTGATGCAATTTGGAAAAATGGCAATTGGATTGACCATTTAAAAATTGTAGTCAAAAGGTAAGACAAGAGTTGTCAAACCTAAGGAGGAAATAATTATGGTTATAATAATA